>APFE030954010.1:21893-37853 GCA_000404065.3 Pinus taeda | reverse complement strand
ATCATTTTTCCATGAAGCAAGTGAAGCATTAAACAAATCTTCATTTACTCCAATGTTACATTGTGCCTCAACATAGTGAGCAGATTCAGGTGCTTTACCTTTGTCTGTATCATCAGCTTTACCTTTCTATTGGTTTATTTTCTGCTCAATTTTGTCCCATGGTATCTTGCATGTAGAGGCATCATGTGATCCATTTCTTTTGCAGTAAATACAGTGTAAATCTGCCTTTTCTCCTTGAGAATGTCTGCCCCCCCTTCCTCTAAAATATCTTCCTCTTCCTCTTTGTCCACCTCTTCCTCATGTAGAATCTTGAGCAGGATGCTTTTCTTTATGAGAAAGGCACACAGTCTCTTCAGAAGATTCAGGGGTTGTCTTCTTTTGATGAAAATGAGATTTTGGGGGTTGCCCAAAATCCCAAATTCTTTAAAAATCTTGATCCTGGACCTGTGGGTTATGGGCCCACTCAATCTTTGGGAAGCCTTTTAATTAATTCACCGTTATAGTCTGTCTTTCTCTCATTTAAACATTCATGCAGCTGCCGCCGAGTGCCTGCAACACCATTTCATATTTACAGAACACAATTTTTGACTCATTTATAAAACACATAGCGTATACAATTAACACAGAACATAAACACACTTTTATATATTTACGAAACAATTACAAAGTTAAGGCCTTCCAGCCTTAAAACGAACTCATGCTCGGCTACATCTTGCCCACTCACAATTTTCTTCACAAAATAAGATATCTATTACACCTCTATTGCATTACATTTATATAAAAAGTCTTATGAAGGACCGATCCTATTCATATTCATCCTTGAAGATCGACAACCCCGCAAGCAAGTCTGCCACCAGCATTTCCATTCATATACATACACTACAGTCATTGAGCCATTTGTTTGGATCCCTGACACAAAAAATGCAGCAATGGGACGAAGCAAGAGACTTACAAGTTTTCAAACAAGCTCTTTATCTCCATGCGCCACAATATTTGTAATACCGTTATCGACAGCATGTTGAAGCCCCGCAATGAGGGCCTTATATATCAAAGCCGGAATTTAATTATTTTAAAGAATATATCAGGAAGGGTTCAAAAATACCAACAGTCAGCAACATGTCCGCTTGTTGTTCATGCAACAGTCAGCAAGAAGTCGTGGAAAACAGCGGGGCGATTGGATTTAGAGAGTCACTAATCCGAATCGGACAGAGGAACATGGAGAGCCAAGGGCAAATGTCATCCTCATACCAACGCTTCCCAACAATCAAAATTCGAGAATTGAAGGATGATTACATGAAGTTTGAGCTGAGGAACACAAACTCCTCCATCTCCAACGCCCTTCGCACGGTGATTATTGGAGAAGTACCCACCATCGCCATAGACCTTGTGAAAATCGAGAGAAACTCCTCAATCCTCAATGACGAGTTGCTTGTGCATAGGCTCGGTTTGATTCCCCCAAGGGAATGATTTTTGTGTATCTATTGATACACAAAAAGATAAAAAACGTTGTCAAATGCTCTAGAAAAAGTTTCCCCGAACAGCTAGAACAAGGCGGAATGGTCGCTGTAGTGGGTAAGTCTTGGCAGATTGGAACTAGCAATTTGGAATATGGACAGACCAGTGTTATGGACAGATACGTTATGGATAGAGGCAACGCTGGTGTGCCAGAGAGCGTTATGTCAGGACAGAGGCAGCGCTGGTGCACCAAAGAGCGTTATGTTAGGACAGAGGCAGCGCTGGTGCGCCAGAGAGTGTTATGGTAGAGGCAGTGCGTTATGTTAGGACAGAGGGGAAATGGTAGACAGAGGAGTTACATGAGCATAAGAGCTAAAACAAGGAGCTGGCTCTGATACCATGTCAGACCAGGCAGTAACTCCAATAGGCACTAAAACTGATTCATTTTATTCCATCAAGTATGTTATTGTTATATACAAAAGCGTGTGACTGCTCAGTTCATCTCCTGATGACTGTTCACATTCCTAATTTAATTATTTACATAAATTCACCCAATCGTGAGGATTAGGTGTCGACACCCTTTCCTGACCTGGTAGGGCTAGCTACCAAGTTAAGCATGGTTTGATGTTACCCTAGACCTGCCTTTCTCAACTTGAGGTAGATTTAGGCCCTAACAGAAAGCATGGACATGCCTTCACAACCATCAAAGTTGAACACCGAACCTGTTCATTATTTTGTGGACAATGGTTGATTGGAAGAGGAGCCTGTTCATCTTGAAGTACCTAAAGAAGACAACAATGGGGCCCAATCAGTTGTATCGAAGGCTGAAAGCCAAGTGTCAGATCTGAGGGAGAATGAGACAACAAATCATAGAATACTTGGTGCATTCCTAAAGCTACCAGTAGAGAGAGTGAAGACTCATCAAGGCACTCAACTACATATTGTCTTTGTTTGGGAGTATTTCATAGTTGTTCACATTTGAAGATTATATTAATTTATTGTTTGAGTCTGAACGTAAAAAAAGTGAAATTCAGGAAACTCAAAAGAGAAAGAAGTGGTTGGCCAAGGAGAAGAGAGCTGCAAGGATTACAGCAGCAGAAGCTCGATCAAAGGAAAGGATGGAAAGACAAAAAGCAAGGCAAGATAAGTAACATCAAAAACAATTAGCAAGGTAAGAGAGGGAGCCAAGAAAGGTTCAAGAAGTTTTGGAAAGAGAATGAGGGGTGAAAAGCAGGGAAATCTATGGTCCAAGCCAGTTTGAGGCAAGTAGGATGATGTTCAACAAGTTGGACCACATTGCAGAGCAAGCACCATCATACCAAGAGCAGATTAACATCCAAGTCCCCTGCTATCAGCCAGGGGTTGTGCCCACCTCATATACCCCTACTAGTGTAGGTTTAAATCTAACTTTGTTTATATGACACCTACACTCAGTGCTGAGGTTAGTAGCACAAGTGGACAATTGGGCTACTCAGTCCCTCCATGGCTACAAGAAAAAAATTGGAGTCAAGGATATGGTAACATTCAAGCACTTTCGATTAGGATTTACAGGCTAAACAGAGGTGAGCGATGGTACCTAGCAGTAGCTAGGGTTTCTGCATTCTGGTAAACCTGCAGCGGCAGGGTTTCTGCACTGTGCATTCAGATTTGACAGTGGCAGCGTGCGTTTTCAGGACGCCAGCTGATCAGGCGGTCCCAATGGTACCCTCGCAGGGGGATGGGGCAGCGTTTCTGCCCTTTAACGGAAGCCAGTAAGGACCAGAGGGTAACCCGAGTAATGACTCAGCGAATCAAGACAAATCCACAGAGGAAATGCAGAACTCGGCGGATCCTCAAGCTCCAAATGAACATCCAAAGGTTAGTTCTTCCACCTGTAAACCTGTTTCTAATCATAGGCCAGAAGTTGAACTGCCCAGGGACCGAATAAATGGAAGAATACAATACATGAGAGACCACGCTCTCATAGGCAAATTTATGGGTTTCTGGCCTAATGAAAAGGCACTAAGAAGCTGGATAAATAGAAAATGGAGGCCAAAAGGTGAAATAACCCTCCTCTTAGGTCCAAAGGGATTTTTTACAGCTATTTTTAACTGCTTGGAAGACAGAAACAGGGTATTCGATGGGGGGGCATATTTTTTCAACTCTGCAGGGCTCTACCTCAGAGAATGGGTAGCCCGCTTCAACCTAGATAAGGAAGACCTAAGTTATGCCCCCGTATGGATCAGATTATATTCGCTGCCATGGGAATATTGGGATGAGGACTCTTTAAAATCCATTGGATCGGTGATAGGAGATTTTGTAAAAGTGGCAGAAGAAACCAAAACTATGAGATATATGACATATGCCTCTTATGCCCGGATCTGTGTTTACATGGATCTAAAGCAACCATTTCCAGATACGGTGAGACTCTTCCATGAAGATCATGATTGGATCCAGGTGATTGACTACGAGCAGGTGCCCTTTCGCTGTAGGAAATGTCATGTTATAGGACACCTCTTCAGAGACTGTCCTCTGAACAAGAAGGCGGAAACTCCAACGAATCAAGAACCACAACAGCAGGATGGCTTTACCAAAGTGACAAACAGAAGGCGTGGGAGCAAGAAAACGAATGCACCTCCAAAGACTGCGCCAGAGGCGAACTCCAAACCCTCTACAAGCAACAGTTTCGGGGTGCTAGCAAACACGGAAACTCAGGACGAACCAAGCAAGGAAAAGCCAATACCCAATGCAACCACACAGGAGAAACCAAATTTGAACCAGCAAAGCAAAAAGACTCAGCCAGTTTCAGAAACCAGGAGCAATCCGGCTATGGACATTGACAATCCCTCACAGAGCAAGAACAAAGGGAAGGAGGCCGAAGAAAATCTGCAAGAAACACATTTCATGGAAGACGACAGTGAATTAATTGATATTGGGGAATTCGACATTCTGGGTCTGGAACAAGCTTGTAAATCAGGAAACTTTGATAAAATCCCTAAAACACAAGTCGAAAACTTAGTGGAAATACTAAACAAGGCCCAAAATAAATACTCCCTAGGAGTACAAACAGGCAGCAAATGGGATGGAAAATTTGCATCCAAAGACAGCAAAAAAAGGGGGAGGAAAACAGCTTTGGAACGAACAATCAAGATTGGAAAAGTCCTGGTCGAGTCTGGCAGATATGCCAAACTCACCAAGTATTTCAACACCAACTCAAAACCCTCTCAATGAAGCTAATATCTTGGAACATAAGAGGGATTAATAGCCCCAGGAAAGGGAAACTCTTAAAAACCTTGATTATGGAAGAAAAACCAACAATCCTATTTCTACAGGAGACTAAATGCACGTCGAATATTCTGGAAAAAGCAGCAGCCAAAGCATGGCCTGGAGGTCAATTCACAGCTGTAGAGGCGCAAGGGGCTTCAGGTGGACTCGCAATTTTATGGGATGCAAGGAAGATACATCTAGAAAATATACATGCTAATAAAAACTTTATTCAGGCTGTTTTTCATCTTCTAGGCACAAACATTTATGGCCATATCACGAATGTTTATTTCCCACAAGAAACGCAGCAAAAAGCGGAAAATCTAAACTCAATAGCGCAGCTTAATATAGACAGGATGCATCCGCTATGGGTGACAGGAGGAGATTTTAACATGATAACTTCATTAGAGGAAAAGCTCGGCGGTTGTTGCAGAACCAACAAGGATGGATCACTTCTAAAATATTTTATTCAAAGTAACTGGCTCATCGATTTACCTACAGCAAATGGCCTTTACACATGGACGAACAAACGTGTGGCTCCCATGCAAATAGCATCCCGCCTGGACAGGTTCTTGATCTCAGATAACGCAGTCCATGTAGGAGGAGAATTCACAGCCCACATCATACCATTCTCAGGGTCGGATCATTGGCCTATAGAGCTGCTCTGGAACAGGCCAGGTAATAATATCAAAAAACCTTTTAGATTCGAAGCATTCTGGCTTTCCCATCCAGATTTTAAGGACTTCATAAACACTACATGGCAAAATTGTAATCCGATTGAGAACTCCAAAATGGCAAGATTCCAAAAAAAATTGAAGTTGCTCAAGGGAGAAATAAAGCGATGGAATAAAAACACCTTTGGCAATATTTTTAAGGAAAAGGAAAAGCTTCTCCAAGAACTTAAAAATATTCAGCAAAGATTAATCCTAGAAGGGCGATCAGCGGAGCTATCGCTAAAAGAACAAGAAATGGAAGAAAAACTTCTGGAGCAAGAGAGACAGGAGGAAGTTCTATGGAGGCAGAAATCCAGAATCCGATGGCTGAAGGAGGGGGAGAAGAACACCAAGTTCTTCCACAGAACCACAGTGCAAAGGAGAATGCGAAACCAAATCTCACAGGTTACCAATGCCCAGGGAGCAAAAGTGGAGACTCAGGAAGAAATAGAAAAGGAATTCCTACGATATTTTAAAGAAATGAGTCAAGAGCCAAACATCAATAGAGATGCGGCCATAGATAGCATCATAGGGCATATTCCACGGCTGATAACAGAGGAGAAAAATTCCCTGCTTCTCAAACCAATTAGTCTCCAGGAGGTACAAATTGCTGTAAAATCTTTAAAAGCGGGAAAAGCTCCGGGTCCCGATGGCTTCTCATCAAACTTTTTCCAACACTTCTGGGAATTAATCAAATGGGAAGTGTGGCAAGTTGTAGAAGAATCACGCAGCATGCGATGGATGTATCCAGGCCTAAATACAAATTTCATAGCTCTAATACCTAAATTGGAGGAGTCCAACTCCCCTGACAAATTCAGGCCCATTGCCCTGTGCAATATCATTTACAAGATTGTATCAAAGGTAGTGGCGCTAAGATTAAAACTGATGCTTCCCGTCATCATCTCCCCAGAGCAGTCCGGATACGTCGAAGGAAGGAAAATTACAGACAGAATAATTCTCACTCATTAGATAATTCATTCTCTCAAACATTCAAAAAAACCAGGTATGCTTCTAAAGATTGATCTATCTAAAGCCTTCGATAGTATAAGCTGGGATTACATGCAAAACATTTTAAGTGCTTTCGGTTTTGCCAATGCATGGATTAGATGGATCATGAATCTTATCTCTTCCTCCTTCTTTTCAATCTTGATTAATGGGATTCCCTCCTCAACATTCCGTCCCTCAAGGGGATTGAGACAAGGAGATCCTCTGTCACCGTTCTTGTTTATCATAATGGCGAAAGGCTTGGGAAGAAGCCTTAACTCAGCGATCCGGTCCCAAGCTCTCAAAGGCATCAACCTTCATGGTGCTCCAACCGTTTCCCATCAGCAATTTGTAGATGACAACATGATCTTTGGCCACTCCTCTATCCAAGAAGCTCGATCTCTAAACACTCTGCTTAACAACTTCTCTGAAGCCTCTGGCGCTCTTATTAATAAAGTCAAATCCCAGATATTCTTCTTTAATACCCACCCGACTACTCAACGAGCCATAGCTCGAATTTTAGGCTTCTCCATTGCCTCTTTGCCCTCCAAATACCTAGGCGCCCCCCTCCTAGCTTCTGCTCAGAAACACTCATCCTGGACTTCTCTACTGGAAAGGCTGGAAGCCAAACTCTTCCTCTGGACTCACCGCTCTCTAAATATGGCCAGCCGACTAGTGCTAATCAAGGCGGTACTTCAATCCATGCCATTATACTTATTTTCAATACTGGTTGCACCAAAGTGGGTTTTAAAAGCCATTAAAAAATTGCAACGAAATTTCTTATGGGGCAGTACTGGACCTAATAGGAAATGGGCATTAGTCAAATGGGAGAAAGCATGTCTCCCGAAGAAGGCAGGGGGAATTGATCTCCGTGATCCCGAACATAGCAATGCGATCATGGGAGCAAAAATATGGTGGAAATGGTTATCCTATCTAGGAACATTATGGGCCAGATTCTGGACAGCGAAATATGCCAGCAATCTACCTCTGGAGGAGCGTATACGAATGACGGAATCAAGCAAAGGCTCAACAATATGGAGTTCAGCGATAATGCACAGAGATCTCATCCAAAAACATAGCTTCTAGGAAGTGAAGGACGGTGGCACAGCACGTTTCTGGACCGATTCCTGGCAGCAACTCCCATGTCTAGCCAATACAATCCAAGAAGTGCCAGCGCATTATATTCACCAACAGGAAAAGGTTAATCAATTCTGGAATCCCAATAATGATTCTGATCACCGAATCTGGAGAGTTGCACAAGAAATTATACCAGACAGTCCGGAGGCAGTTCAAAGGTCCCTAACTGAAGAGCTTCAAAAGAGGAAGATTCTCAAAGAGACAGATCAGGATAAACTGAGGTGGGGATACGAAGAGAAAGGTACATACACAACCAAATAAGCTTATCACATCATTCTCAAAGACGAGTTAACCAAGGACAAGTTATGGGAGAAAATATGGAGCACACCCATATGGCCAAAGATCTCCACCTTCCTTTGGCTCCTGTCTCACAACAGGATTCTCACCTGGGATAATCTCAGGAAAAGAAAATTTGCAGGCCCCTCAATATGTCTCAATTGCAAAATGGAGGAGGAATCGGTTGTTCATCTTATGCAATTATGTACTTTTAGCAGAAGAATATGGGAGAGAGTCTCATTTCGCTGCCAAAAGGAAGGCCGTGTGATAGGAGATTTAAACAACACCTTACGCAATTGGCCTCAGAAGCCCTATCAAAGCAACATTCTCAACACGCTCTGGCAAATAATCCCGGGAATCGTAATGTGGAACCTATGGAAAGATCGAAATCGTAGAATCTTCAAAAATCACTCAATGGATGGGCAGCAAGTATGGATGATCATAAACAAGAACGTTTAGGAAACACTATCCACTAAATGTTGGTCCCAGGAGGATTTCCCATCTAATAACAAGGAGCAAGCGATTTGGAATAATTGGCAAATCCATTTACAATATTCCAACTTTCTTCCAGGCAACTCTGTTAGACAGCAGGATATCCCCACAATTTGGTCCCCTCCACCCATCAATACGTACATGCTCAAAATTGACGGGGCTTCAAAAGGAAATCCTGGAACCACAGGATATGGAGGAGTAATAAGAAATCATTAGGGACAAGTGCTCAAAGTCTTCTTTGGCTCCATAGGATGGAATACAAACAATGTGGCTGAACTGGAAGGACTCTGGAGAGGACTTAACATCGCCCAAAAGGAGGGACACACTCCCCTGATAGTCGAAGGGGATTCCCAAATCATAATCAATATGGCGACCAAGATTCAACAAGGAACAGAGTCTCAGAAAGTCAGTAGGAGCTGGAGAATGGTAACCAGGCTTGAGCTTATTCAATTATGGCTAAGGGACAACAAAGCAATAGCTTTCAAACACATCAGGCGCGAAGGGAATAAACTAGCATATTTCTTGGCTAATTTAGGAGTGGATAGGGGGAGGGACCATTTTGAAGGATTACTTCAGGGTAATGTCTCAGAGACAGAATGGTCCACCTTTCAGGAGATACTAAGGAACGATACTCAGATGAAGGCTCAAGATCACCCGGATGCGGGTGTCACTCCTCGCATTTAAGTTCCATGCGTCGCCCACGCGCAGCGTATAGGAGGCCACGCCTCAAACAGGTGGGGTTAACGGGTTCTGGGCTGGCCTCTGCCCCAAGAGCATTTACGGGACTTAATTGCCCATCAATGCGATCGAGTTCCCAAGGAATAGCAGCTCGATATCTCAGGATGGCGAAAACATTCCTTCTATTCTATTTGCAGTTCAACTCAGGCACTGTTAGGTGCGCAGTTCAGTCCAGTGTTGAGGAGGGAGGCTCTGAGGGCAGCAAGCCCACCCTCGAGACCATCCCCTGTCCAGTTCTTGTTGTTCGCTCACAGTATTCAAGGGAGGCTTTGAGGTTGGTTGTTGGGATGCATGGCCATCGGGGGAACTTCTTGAATCATATGTTCTCCACTGGAAATTCTACAGGAGGACGTGGGAATCTGAAAGCTCGGCACATTCCTCAGGGAGCAATTGATTATTCGGTTTCTACTATGGCTCCTCGAACTCGTGCTACTCCTCGTCGTGGGCGCAATTCAGGGCAGCGGGGAGGCACAGGAGGAAGGGGCCAATCCAGCCCGCGGCGCATCTCTCCCTTGGCCTATGCATCGCCTCCCTCTTTCGACTCAGAGTACTCTGGTTTAGTCATCAGCAATTTGGTTCAATAAGCGAATTTTCACTACCGACGCAGGACGAATAAGCCCATTGTCAAGGCCCTGATCACTGTTATTTTTTCAGAGGAAGATGATGAGGAGGGAAGCTGGAAGGCCGAGACAGAGGAAAAGACGCCTCCCTCCTCGGATAATTCTACAAAGATTAAGGATTCGGCTGACAGTTCCTATAGCCCTGAGTTACAGAGCAGGCTCGAAGAAGAGAGTACCCTTGGGTACTCGGCGGAGCAGGTTGAAGCCTTAATGGAAATTGGCAGCCTGAAAGGCAAAGAGCCCATGGAAATATCTCAGAATCCAATGGATGTTCAAACGGAAGTTCAAGGCAGCAAGCCTTCCTCACCTCAGAGCAAGGTGAGGGATGAGGAGCCGGAAGACTCCTTTGACTACACCCTGTACCTAAAACTGCTACCTGGTATTGAACGAATCAAAGACATTCCGGATGGGATGGAGGTCACATGGGAACGCGATCCGGAACGTGCAGCAGAGGACCGAAAGAAGCGCGAACTGGAACTTGAAGCAGAGGACCGGAAGAAGCAGCCCAAGTAATGGACGGGGCGCTAAGGGTAAGCCTTCGGTTCCAGGCGCAAGATGTTTTTTCTTTTTTGTTCCACTACATTTCGAGGAAGGAAGCAATTGATGACATGCTGCATGCAGTCCTTGCTTTTTTTTGTTACTTGTCTTTTATTCCTGGATAATTTTGGGATATTATGCCTGACAATGTTGCTGTAAAAACTCTTCCTGTTGATGTATTTTGGTCCTCTAGCATGTATAAGAAGAGGAATAAGGATGATATGGAAAGCTTTGACAGAGAGTTGAACATACACTCTCAGAGGTTAAAACCTCTTGTAAATACTTTTTTTGTTTCTTTAATATAAATAGTTTAGTCTTTGCCCAGCAAAAAAAAAACATTCAAGCACTTCCTAACCAACCAATCTTGGGTAGTCCACCATACTTGGGTTAGGCAAGAGACTCAACAATCTTGGGCAATGAAAGAAATGGAGGCCATCAAGCATAGGGGTGACATGAATTAATTTTTGTAACCACATTGCAATGTGAATTTTGTAAGGATGAAATATGTTGATTGGTTTCATAGTAGAAGCTACACTACAAACTATATTGAATTTGAATTGGAATTATGATCTGAAAATTATTTGTATTTCGGTGTGAAGATCCAACTACAACAAGTATGACCTGGATAATCACTTAATTTGGTAATTACTTGATGAAATGCAACATAATAAAGAAGGAAAAGAAGTGAACATGAATCAAAAGTAGTTACCAATAGAAGATACTAATAACCAGCGAGAAACTGAGCATGAGGGGATTCAACAAGAGACATAGATCTATAATATCTATCCAGCGGAAGTGATTTGTTTTAATATTTCAAGAGAGGTTATATATTGACAGTTCCTATTTCAAGAGAGGTTATATATTGTACATATAAAGATAAAAAATATCATTGTAATTAGGATCATTACAAACATATTCACTGTTGAATAATAAGTAGAAGCTTCATTGTAGCTCTTTCCACCATGGGGACCCTCAGCATTATGGACCATTTTCATTTTCAAAGGAAAGATCTTCCCAGGAGCATGTGGTTGAGAAGTGCAATAGAAACCAACCCTTTGTATGCTCGCAGAGGCAATAAACAAAAGAATCCCTTTGTTCTCACTAAAGTAAATTGAAGAGAAAATAATGGAAAGTAACGATCAATTGAATCCAGTTTGAAACAACATTGAGCAGGAAAAGCAGTAAAAATTACTTAATTTGGTAACTACTTGATGAAAGGTAACATAATAAAGAAGGAAAAGAAATGAACATAAATCACAAGTAGTTACCAATAGAAGATACTAATAACCATCGAGAAATTGAGCATGAGGGGATTCAACAAGAGACAAAGAGATCTATAATATCTATCGAGTGGGAGAGATTTCTTTTAATATTTCAATAGAGGTTATATATTGACAGTTCCTATTTCAAGAGAGGTTATATATTGCACATATAAAGATACAAAAATTATCACTATAATTAGGATCATTACAAACATATTCACTTTTGAATAATAGGTAGAAGTTTCATTATATCTCTTTCCACCATGGGGACCCTTGGCATCATGGACCATTTTCATTTTCAAAGGAAATATCTGCCCAAGAGCATGTGGTTGAGAAGTGCGATAGAAACCAGCCCTCTGTTTGCTCATAGAGGTAGTAAACAAAAGAATCCCTTTGTTCTCACTAAAGGAAATTCAAGAGAAAATGATAGAAAGTAAAGATCGATTGAATCCAGTTTGAAACAACATTGACCAGGAAACGAAGTAGTAATTACTTAATTTTGTGATAACATGATGAAAGGAAAGATAATAACGAAGGAAAGGAAGTGAACATAAATCACAAGTAGTTACGAATAGAAGATACTAATAACCATCACGAAACTAAGCTTGAGGGGATTCAACAAGAGACAAAGAGATCTGTAATATCTATCTAGTGGAAGAGATTTGTTTTAATATTTCAAGAGAAGTTATATATTTACAGTTCCTATTTCAAGAGAGGTTATATATTGTACATATAAAGATAAAAAATTATCACTGTAATTAGGATCATTACAAACATATTCACTATTGAATAATAGGTAGAAGCTTCACTGTAGCTCTTTCCACCATGGGGACCCTCAGCATTATGGACCATTTTCATTTTCAAAGGAAAGATCTACCCAGGAGCATGTGGTTTAGAAGTGCAATAGAAACCAACCCTCTGTTTTCTTGCATAGGCAGTAAACAAAAGAATCCATTTGTTCTCACTAAAGGAAATTCAAGAGAAAATAATAGAAAGTAAAGATCAATTGAATCTAGCTTAAACAACATAAATCACAAGTAGTTACCAATTGAAGATACTAATAACCATCGAGAAACTGAGCATGAGGGGATTCAACAAGAGACAAAGAGATCTATAATATATATATGTAATATCTATCCAGTGGAAGAGATTTGTTTTAATATTTCAAGAGAGGTTATATATTGACAGTTCCTATTTCAAGAGAGGTTATATATTGCACATATAAAGATAAAAAAATATCACTATAATTAGGATCATTACAAACATATTAACTGTTGAATAATAGATAGAAGCTTCATTGTAGCTCTTAATGGAATTATGGTCCATTCACTTGAAAATATATCACATTTTGACCTAAATCATGAAGGGAATTATGACCCAACCATTATGATAGAAAATAATACATGCTTCTAAAAGTATTCCAAAGAAACACTAAATAAAAAGACATGATCCAAGCAAGCCTCCAACAAAGAAATGACATGCCATACCAAAAAATGGTTTGCACTTTGATAAGGCAAGATAAATAGCTCTAGTGATGAATGAACCTGAAATGTGCATCTTAACGGGCTAAAGCAACAAGTGTTTAAGTGGGCATGAACATTTTTACTTGAACAAATAATTTGGCAATGTTATATGAGGTATAAGTGTAACTTTACATAGCTTCTATTATGGAAGGTAGGCAAAGGACAAATCTTACACTGTTTTAAAATCTCAAATGCACAAGCATACAATCATTAATGTTCAGATAATTGTCAACTAACAGACTTGTTGAAAATCTGTTGTACATCTAATGTGCAATAAATCCATGAGAGTGGGGCTAAATAGTGCAAAGATTCTTGACAAAATCCACAATGAAATGAAAGATTCCCCCCATTCTATGGCTCTTCATACTAAAGGTTAAACCTAAAAAATATAATTACCTAGACCATTCTTACTGTGTTTAACAGGATCTATAACATAAGAGATGGAAAATTATCACATTTACATTAAAAATCATTATTACGATACTTCCATTGAGTCCAACACTCTTAATTGGAGATGTTCATGAGGGTTGGGAAGAGTGGCTTTAAAGCACGAAAGGCGAAGCGTTAGCCCTACTCTTCAAATGCCTATTGGATGGCTATATACTTGGAAAATATATAAAAAGTCAACATCTGCAATTTCAGAACTATAGATTATGTGTTCATGGTTGAAACATTCTCTATTCCATAATTTCTTTATTCTTAGTATCAAGTGATCAGACAGTGCAACACTTTTTCCTACTTACTCACTCTTATTTTTAGAATAGTTTATAGTAGCAGAGCAACAATTAGCATTCTACAATATCAAAACAACATGGTCTTCACTCCACCTCCTCCTTGGTTACATGTTATAGTGGTTAGTTAAAATTAGGTCATTGGAATTGTCAAAAGGGTGGACTTAGTACATTTGACATTCCTATGCAATCGCTCATATGCAACAGACAATGGTTATACGAATTGTTCAACAAAATCCTAGAAAGAAACGTAAGGGAAATCCTAGAGCCATTATTCCACGAGGGACTAGAGACAAGGAGAGGGGTATCTAAATGGAGGAAGCCCACAACCCAAAACACCCCACAAAACTGAAAACCCACACAAAACATTTCTGACCTGTCATAATAACACTCATTCTTCAGTTACTTATATGTCACACAAGGCTACTGGACATTGAACCATGTTGAGTTGTTGCAAAATTTTCCTGCCCTTATGACCTAAAGAAATAGGTGCAGTCTGCTTCATATAATAGCGGCAAAGTGAAGTGTGCCTCAGGCAGTGTATATTAATAATCAATTCCAATTCCAGTTTAAGTTTAAGCACAAACTCCAGTAAACACAAAGGCTAAGGTGGTAGAGCCTATTAAATTGAAAGAACCAGCAACTAAGAAATATGACAAGGCCAACAATGTTACAATATTTAAAACCCACACAAAACGCACAACCCAAAACCCACAAAACTGAAAACCCACAACCCAAAACCCACACAGGTGAAGGTGTTTAAAAACACATACACATGCATAACAAAGGCACAATAATCCAATTCAGCTAAATGTGTTACAAAACACAGTATTCAGGCCGGTAAGATAATGTCCTACCTTCTATGTCCAGTTGTTGTTTTTCCTCCATGCCAGAAAGCCATAGGAACCCCAGATTCTCCAAAAACAGTAGCTCAGATTGCAACAACCTGCAAGACAACATCAAACATGGTTAGATATCCCTAAAACTGCAGACAAAATGTGAAATTCAAGCTCACAAATCTACTTACAAACCTGAAAAATCCCTTCGGAGCATGAAACGGCCATGTCCAACATCGAGTTGAGTTAAATCCGCCATAGGGAGGAACGTAGATGAATAAGGAGCCCATACCACCAGACGAGGAAGAAAAACCAGTGGAAAAAACAAGATAAAACAGATGAAAACAATTGAACAACCTCCAACACAACCATCTTTGTTTCTCCATAAACCACTACCCACATCACCAACGACCATTATGGTAGTGACCTCCATTGGAGCAGTGGCGCCCAACTACCCAACAGAGAAAATAGATAAGAACATGACCTGAACAGAAATGAATGAAACACAAAACAAGCTGCAAAGGAGATGATGTTACAATCCCTAAACCCTAACTCCACCTGTCGAACCAGTGGCTATGTATGTGCAACAGGTCAGTGCATGTGGTGGCAACATGTTGTACAATGGGTGAGGGTGCCAGCATGGCAAATAGGTTGCTTGACGTGGACCCGGTCAAGCACTAGTGGCTCTCCCCTAGCTTGCTCAGAAATTTTTATAGATGACAAAAGCTTTCGTACTAGTTGCTCAATTAATGATTGTGTGGATTAATCTATAAAATGCATACGTAACTATCCATAGAATAAATTGTACGTTGGCTTAGAAATTGTATGGTGAAACAATAATTAAAATAGCAAATTATAAGGCTACTTGAATTTGTATTGATGATAGCTTGTATTAAAAAGAACTTGTAGTAGTAGATGGTATATGATAAAAGAGTAGTCTAATTAGTTTATAATTTTGTTTAAAATATAGTGAAAGTTCTGGCAGATTTTAATTAAAATCTGGCAAAAATTTTGGGAAATATGAGTTACAATTGTTAAATTTTCGGATTTTGGATGCCCAATGGTTTTTATGACGTTGAATCATTTTTACCATTAAAAGAAAAAGAAATAAAAAAAAGAAATAAATAAGCACTCTTACGGTTGGATTTTTTTAAAGAAAAAATGATTAGATTCTAACAAAAAACAATTTTCCGAGGAAAATTGTGACCTCCATAAATAACCCCTAACCCTTATGGTAAATAATTAAAAACCATATATGAATGATCACAAAAGGTACAAACATTAAAAGTCATCTTTTATTGCCCATGTCAATCTAATTTTTAAAAGGAGCCTCAAAATTGATGAGGAAACTTAAAATATATTTAAAAGGTTACATATGTATATATATAAATGATAATTTTTCTTTATGGAATT
>APFE030954009.1:62603-86012 GCA_000404065.3 Pinus taeda | reverse complement strand
GAACTCATTAAATTGTATGATTTTTTAAAAGTTTTTTGTAGATGTTTATTTATACTAAAAAATATTATATAGATAAAATTTTTATGTTTATACTAAAAACTCTTGGGTAACTTTTAGTAAAACTAGTAGTAACCGATCAGAAGACAGTTGAGACAGTTTTTTACCCAAAGAATATATATGTGAAAACCTTGGATTTACATCTGAAAACAAAACGAAACAATGATAACCATACCCAAAATATTATCCTGGAGCATGTAGCATCAGTGTCAGAACACAAGTATATAGTACAAAAAGCAGCAATTCACTACCAACAGCTGGAAATAGACCATAAACATAATGTACAAAGAAGTATACATAATGCACATATTAGTCCAAAATGATGACTAGAAAGAGAGGAGGAGATTTTTCATCTGTAGAGGTTAGAGGTGGAACATTATTTAGAGGTTGAACATTGATCATTACATCCTCATCCTCATGATCATTTGATTTTATCCCTAAGTCACAAACCATGAATCTTTCTACTCAGTTTAATCAGACGTCTATATCATCGAGGTCATATCTAATATCCCTCAGAATTCTCTTGATCTCCTCTTTTCCAACAAAGAGCTTGTAGTTTTCACCTGTTTGTCCTGAATGAACATACTAAGAAGTGTTTCCATATATTGGTGTAGGGTGATAGAGCAAAGAAAATGCATTCTTCTATTTCTTAATTTCCCTCAATTAGGAACCCATTTAAGAGAACTACCACCAATTGTAGAATAAGAATGATGTTTTTGATTCCCAAAATCCCTTTCTTCCAAATGTATAATCTCCTTTCTAACCTCCAGGGGAGCTACCTAAAAAAAATTTGCTACTTATTCCCAACCAAACACCTGACGATGTTTGGAGGAATATGCCCCCAGAGCACCTCCCTAGTGACTGGGAAGCCATTGTCGAGGTACCATTTCCACAAAAACCTTTCAAAAAAGACAGAAGACAAACACTCGAAACAACTAAGAGAATAAAGGGCTCTTGACCATTGTGTAAGGACCAACAAGACATAAGAAAAACAATCGAAACAACTGAGAGAATGAATGGTTGTTGACCCCCCAATAAGGATATTGTAACAACCCCAAGTTCAAAGTTCATGTAATAAAGTTAATAAAGAAAAAATAATACCAAGGTAATGGGACACATATTCAAAGCTAAATATTGGGAAAAACATCCTAGTGGGTGTTCATTTGGTTTATAATGGCGAAGGAAACTAACAAAGGAAATGGAAAAGGATTTAAAATGGAAAAAAGTCATTATTGGAATTTTATTTATCAAAATAAAGGAAATTAGGAGAAAAGGTAGGTGAAAGATCACAAGTTTCATGTGAGGAGGAAATTGAAGGAAAGTAGAGAAAAATGAAGAAGATAGAGGGCTCAATCATAAAAAGGCTTCTAAGGATCAGTTCATTGCTTTTGGTAAGTTTATCCTTTTGTCAGTGGAGTTTTGGAATTGGATTCATAGATTAGAAGAGCACCAAAAGGAGAAAGAAACCAAGCAAGCAAAGGAAGGATAAGAAAGAAAAGGAATGCAAGGATCAAGAAAGGAAGAGTTGGATCAAGAAGCTTCAGTGGGAATACGCGTAGGTAATAGTTTACATTTTTTATTTTCTAGTTGTTTCTGGCATGCATGGTACATGCATATATGTATTTGGTTCATTTGATGTCATTGGCATGGGGTTTGCCTAGTTTTATAGTGGTTTCATCCTTGCATTTCCATTTTAGGATAGCCATGGTGTGATGGGATTCATTGTTGGTTGAGATGTTGATTTCTAGAAAGTTTTGGATTCATATGAGGTTGTCTCAGGAAAATCCCAAAGGGTTGGGGGTGGAGATGGTTTTCTTTGGGAAGCCCTCAATAGGTGGGTGGATACAAGACAATTTTAGAAGGGGTGGTGAAATAATTTTGAGGCATCCAATCTCAGTTTGGGTTTTGTGATCTCGGGATTGGTTTAGGTGAGATCATGGTAGTGTGAGGGTGGAGGTGGCTTAACCTCTGGATTCCCTTGGTATTTATGTATTGGTTTATCCCATGAGATCTGATATTAAAGCTTGAAATATGACTCGCAGGTCATTGGGTGAAAGAGAGATTTTGTTCAACCCAATCTATGGTTGGGTGATATATGGAAGCCCTCACTTGGCTATATTTTTCATATGTTAATAAGAGTTAATTTGCTCTTGTATTTTATGAGAAAATGTACCTATTATGATATGGCTTTGATGGTTGTTGTATCATTATTATTAATATGGTTATATATTGGCTATAAGAATGGTTTATGGTAGACTCCAGTTATGGATCTTATCATGTTTTGATTGGTAAATGAATTCTTATTGAATGCATGAACTAATATATGTTATTTCAAATATTATTAGAGGGCATTAGACCTTCCTCATGATTCATATATGCATTCATGACATATAGATTTGATTTTCACTATTTGTTTCACAAAATGTTTGTTATGGTTAGGCTTGGTTAGGTCAAGTTATTGTCTAAGTTTTCTATTAATGGATTTTTCCTAGTTTTATTCATCATTTTGGAAATTTTTATCAAGTTCTAGGCAGAGGTCTAGATCCTAGCCTTGAAAAGGGTCACCTGCATATAACTAAGAAATCTAGTCTGTAATCATTGGGAGGTAGGTTTATCCATGCGAATAGAGGGTTATCATCACTAAATTTACTTTTTATGTAAGTGACTCGGAGTCCAAGTCACTAAAAAGGTAAGTTAACTCAGGTATAATGCATCTGGATTTGTTATTTGGCTCCTAGGGGTCTTGTAGCTCCTGAGATAGGTCAGTAAAGTTATGGTTTGACTATTCCAATTCCTTAATCGTACTTAGGAGGTTGAGTAATTTCAAAGTAGCTCTCCACTCATTTTTACCATAGTAGGTGGTGAAGGTGGGTAAATGTGGGAGGTGGCACCACAACTTAGTATCAAAGCATGGTTCAAACACTTGGACCGGATAGGCTAGATGCATATTGTTATGCATGCATTATCATGGTTATGGTGGACATGCATGAGGTCATGGTATGTAGTTGGTATTGTCATGCATGATGTTGACATGTTGATATGATTATGATTATACATGTATCATGCTATTTTGGACTGATTTTGCAGATGAGATAAGCCTCCCCTTAACGTCATTGACGTATGATTTTAATTATGGTACCTATTTTGTTTATTTGACATGGCGTGATTGTAGGAAGAAGATAATAAAAGATGATGAGAAAAATGGTGGACTATTGTAACACCCTCCTCCCACATCTACCCAAGTAACCAACTAATCAAGATAAACATGTGACAAGAGGCTACTATGATTGGACTCAACCTCCTATGTGGCCTTAAGGAAGTAGAATAGATAGAAACACAACATACAGGCCTTCCACCTCAGCTACAGGACTCCTAACAACCATCCCAAAATCTCAGGTAGCTAGCCCCTCGGTCCGAGTGAAGTTTTTGACCACTTGACCTCTGGACACTCCCATGCTATAGTCCTCCCAATGTCTAAGAGGATCTGGAAACACACATGAAAAGGCATGCTAGTGTCTAAGGAATATTTTTCTCAGTGTCGTGGCAATGTCCTCAGGATGTGAGCCACTTTTACAGGCCCAAAGCCCAAGTCACTACCCAAAATTAAATGAAACCTTTAGAACAGTAAGATAATAAGGAAACAATGATGGAAATGTAAATACATGAACAATCCCTTAATTTGACCACTACTAGCCATCACAGACATTTCGTCAAACATATCACAAATATTTAATCTACAAGTGTAAACGATAGATTTAAGCATAGAGATCTCATACTTATCTGAGAATCACTATGAAGAATTCTTCCCTTACATCATTTTCTACATTATCATATATTAGGTCATAGATACATTGTTTAGTTTTTTATAAGTAAAAACATGATGAGGGCCATACATAGACACTATCATAAAACATATGCATAACTAACATAATAGAAACAAAAATACCAAGGAAATCGTAGCTATATTATCCACATATAAATGACTATAATACTCATAGAAATACAAGGAGAAGTAACCTTATATTGATAATTCACCATCCAAACTCGAGATGGGACTACCACATTCCATATGACGATAGAATGGTTGAGCCAAATCTCTCTTTAGCCAATATTCCAATCATGAACGTAGGAATCAAACCAAAAGAACCAACTAGTGCCTCCTGAGGCTAAACCACCTCACCCTCATCAATAGAAACTGGGCTTTACTGTAATTTGTCTCAAATCACTACGAAAACACAATGAACATGTAATAATAGGATTTACCATGATATCCACCTGATCAATAGGAAAAAGAGGCATGGATGCCACCATATTTCTCCACCAAAACCATGATTATTTTTCCTATCTCCTAGTCTCTCTAGTTTTACCACAATCCACAGTCTGATCGAGGGATGACTAGGCCCTAAAATGAGACACAACCCTCTAGGACTTTCCCTATATCACACTATTCACCAAAAAGGATTCCTAGACCTAATTAAGGGAAACCACCTCTAGGTCGATTTACTGTATATCCCTCCATTCACCGGCAAGGATTCCCAGCCCACCATGGCAACACAATCTTGTCTTTACCGCAACCCATAGTCTAGCTCAGGGGTCACTAGGTTAGTGGCTTTACTGTGGTCCATAGTCTAGTTGAGGGACCACTAGGCCGTGTGCTCTATTATTCAAATATCCACCTCACTCAACATAGAATCCATTTGGCAGCTAGCTCAATCCAAACATGAGAACCCCTTCACACCATGGCTATCTAGAAATGCAAAGGCTAGGCTGAAAAAAATATCAAGCCTGGAAAAATCTATGTCATAATAGAAATATAACCACATTAAATACCATGCATGCTAAATATAGAAAAGAAAACACACATGCAAATTGATATCTGTAATGAATACTATATTAGCTACTTGATCCTGCTCTTCCTTGTTTTATATCTGCTTCATCTTGCCTTCTTTTGCTTTCTTGATCCAATGCCAAAGTTCTCCAAGAGAACTCTAAGTGTCCAAGAGTGAGAGAGAGAATAATGGGAGAGCTCCAAAATTAAACTAACAAAACATTACAAACTGGTCATGAGAAGCCTCTTTATCAATTAGGCCTCTATTTTCTTCATTTTCAATTGTTTTCCTTCAATTTCCTCCTCACATGCAACCTGTGAACTTTCATGTTCCTTTTCTCCTAATTTCCATTATTTTCATAAATAAATGTGCCAAAAATGTCATTTTTCCTTTCCAAAGCCTTAGCCATTTACTTTTCCAATTTCCTTAGGCATAATAAAACAAATGAACACCTAGTAGGATGTTTGACCAACATTCAGCTTGGAATACGTGTCCCATCAACTGTGGTTATTATTTTTAACTTTTATTACATGGAATTTTCACCAGGGCTGTTACAGAACCCTCCCCCTTGGGCGACACCATCCTCGGTGTTCAACCACACATGAACCTCAACAAAACTGCTGAAAAACAAAATTACATCCCATGGAAATTTATAACATAGCTCAATGTAATATTTACAATGATCACCTTGCTGAAAAGAAAACCAAGAGGACAAGCTAACAAGAATTACATCATAATGACATGACAAGCGTACTACTTATTGGAGCTTTATAACATAACTCATGGAAATATTTACATCCATATACATATGTACATATACCAAAACATCACCAAACATGTACCAAAACATATACCAAAGAAATATACCAAAATTTCTTTGCCTCAATTGGAAAAAAATGAAGGATACATAGCTCACATATGATCTGTCATCTCCCATGTAGTTTCATCAGGCCGAAAGTATTTCCAATTAACCTTAACCTCCACAATCTCTTGGTTTCGAAGCATAAGAACTTTTTTCTGAAATATACACTGAGGCTCCAACGATAATTCTCCATCTCATTCCACCTGCAATCTAGATCAGTAAATCACATGATCAACATCTTTAACATACTTCATAAGTGATGACACATGGAAAACATCATGGAATTTAACTATCAGAGGCAGTGCAAGTTGATAGGCTATTGACATAATCCTCTCAACAATAATGAAGGGTCCACAAAATTGTGGTGCCAACTTGGCACATGATCTAATAGGCAAGGAGCTCTTCTTTGGTTTTATGTGCAAGTACACCTGTTCCCCAACCTGAAACACCTTGAAATCTTGTTCTAGTCTACATAGTTGTTCTTCCTATCCTATGCTTCCTTTATATTCTTCTTTATAACCTACATTCTATTCCATGTCCACCAACACTTCTGATTCAATCAACACCTTATTAACTAGATTGCTCCAATTGATGGGAGTATTGCAAATCTGCCCATAGAATGCATCAAATAGATACATTTTCAAAGATTCCTAATACCCATTTTTGTAAGTGAAATCTATCATTGGAATATACTCTTCCCATTTTCAATATTGATGCATCACGTAAATCCTCAACATGTCCTCCAATATCCTGTTGACCCTCTCACTCTGTCTATTTGTCTGTGGATTATAAGTTGTCCAGAATGCCAATTCTATGCCCAAAACTGAAAATAACTCCCAAAACTTGGAAGTGAGCTTCTCATCCTATTCTGACACTATCTTCTTTGGAAAACCATGCAATATGACCACATTTCCAATGAGTACTAGTGCTAAATCATTAGCTAAGAATGTACGCTTCATTGGAATGAAGTGTGTAACCTTTGTAAACCTATTCAAAACAACCATGATGGAATCATGCTATCTCACTATCCTCGGCAACGCTGTGATAAAGTCCATGGAAATGACCTCCCATTTTCACTCTGAAATCTCAATCGGCTGTAGCAGTCCACCTGGATGCTTACACTCTACCTTCACATGTTGAAAATCGAAACACCTAGCTACAAACTATGCCACATCGTTCTTTAGATTCAACCAATAATAGAACCTCTTCACTGTGGTCAATGTCTTCTGATATCCTGGGTGACCTAAGGATGGTTTCACATGAAACTCCCTCAAGATCACCTTATTGAGCTCACTATTCTTTGGCGCATATATCCTATCTCTGAATCTAACCAATTCGTCTGTTGTGAGACGATAATTATCATCCTATACACCTACATATATACTTGTATCTATACTTGTACATGTACCTATACCTGTACCCCCACATGTACATGTACCTGTACTCTACTACAACCTTTGCATAATCTCCATATACCTGACATCTTTCTTACTTTCTTGCAAGAACCTATCCTGTAATTTTGTCCCATAGGAATTCATAGCTACTAAATGATTTACCTAAAACCACCTCCTAAGAGAATCTACCACCCTGTTCTCCTTTCTTTTGATGTATGTGATCTTGAAGTCAAGCTCACTAATCACGACCAATCATGTAGCCTATCGAGCATTCAAATTCGGTCGGTAAAATAAATACCTCAACTGATCTGAAAATGGGGCTCTTAGGCTTCTTATCTAACTTACAAGAACCTCTCCCACTTCTAAAGCTTTAAATTTTCCCAAGTCTATTTGATTAACCAATGTGGAAATAAGAAATTCTTGTGAATATGGGTGTATGGTCATATTTGTTTTCAGCTGATTATTTACTTTAAAATCTATTTTTTGTGCTAATAAGGGAAGGTACTTAAACTGATATATAAATGCATATAACATTAACTAGAGTAGTAGTAAAAACATACACA
Source organism: Pinus taeda (assembly GCA_000404065.3). Taxonomy (NCBI): domain Eukaryota; kingdom Viridiplantae; phylum Streptophyta; class Pinopsida; order Pinales; family Pinaceae; genus Pinus; species Pinus taeda. The sequence goes on along the minus strand of APFE030954009.1, from coordinate 78,307 downwards.
TGAGACAGTAATATAATATGGAGTTCACCTTTATATCATGGGCTACGTCTCCTTGAGCTCTAATCAACTCGATTAGGCTCTTTGGGATTATGGAAATAGTTCTTTTACAACCTCCATGCTCAACTCCAATGTTTTACATAGGAACATTGGGCTCAGAACACCATCTTATCCCTTGGCTCTTAGAGCTCTTCGGATTTCTAGCTCTGGCTCTTAGCTCTGGCTCTTGCTCTAGCTCTTCACTCTGACTCTGGATCTAGCTCTTTGGCTCTGGCTCTGGCTCTAGCTCTTAGCTCTTGCTTCTGGCACTCACTTTGGCTTTCGACTCTGGCTTCTCTAAGCTCCTTCTCCTATCCTTTTACATGCCTCTGTGAGTTGCTCGACTTCCAAGCAACTCCAACAACAATATGCTACTGTCACTTGAGATCTATGGCTTTTCCACTCAACCTCCGACTGACTCCAAAGACTCCCTGTGCATTTTACATCTTTTCGATCTTTGCTCTCTTTTTTTCTTCTCTCATCCTTTTACTCTCTATTTGTTCGTGGCTTACCACTAATCCGTCTCATGACTGTTCACTTCCTCTCCTGGCTCTTCAGATCGCCTGCCTCTGTCCACTGTAATTCCCTGCTCTACGTCATCATCACTGTAGCACTTCATAGAGAGGTGGCCACTTGTCTCCTTACAAACTCCGCTAGCTCTGCCTTGACGGTTTGATAATATAGTTACACTGTGGAGTGACTCATCTGCCAACTTAGCGGTCAAATCAGACTTCAAACTTCTTTATGCCACGACTAAATTCCCCTATCAAATTCGATTTCTCCATTAGGTGCAATCTCCGTCATTAGATCTGGAGCCTCCAGATCTGATGTTATTTGCTCATTTTGTGTGGTTGACTTGCTCGACCGTTAGCATGTGATGAGCGGTGGTTTTCTCTCTCATCGGTCGGACATGCGTCGAGCACTAAATCGAATCTCTTGGTTTCAGCCAAATCTACTTACCACCCAAGGGTGCCCCTGATATACCAGCAGTTTTGGAGTGTGGGACCTGCCTGTCGCTTTAGTGCTTCTCCCATGGTTTTCTGGCTTCCCTTTTGACTGAGCGCTTGGGTATTTTCCATTTCGAGGGGTTTTGCCGCTAATCAAGCATCAGAAATGACCTTCGTTTTCTGATTTGGATTTCCCATTTGTTAGTCTACGCCACTGCGCACTCTCCACGGACCTCGGTCACCGTACTTTGACTGAAGGTCCTCGTTTCTCCATACTAACCACAAACTGTCATTGTTCAGAGGTTATTTCTAATAGGCTTTGACATCCACAAGACTTTAAACTCCGGTATGAGCTTTTACAGAGTTTGGGTAGCTTTAAGAGAGCTTAAGGATCCAATTTTGGATCATCAACTGAATATGATCAGTCATCAGTACAAACCCCCTGCCAAGAAGATAGTTCCTCCACATATTCAATGCATGTATGATCGCTTCTAACTCAAGATCATGTGTCAGTTAGTTCTGCTTGTGCTCATTTAGTTTTCATGACTCATAACATACCAAGTGTACATCCTACATAAGGACTCCATGAAGTCCTCTTTTGAAAGAATTTGTACATACTACAAACTCCTTATCTGAATCTACAATATTTAACACTTGCAAATGTGTCAACAATTGCTTGAGATATTGATGTGATAGGGTAAGAGATTTGTGAGTAGTTCATGATGAACCTATAATAATAGCCTACCAACCCCATTGAAGATCTCACCTCATCCGCATTTCTAGGAGCTACCCACTCCATGATGGTCATTATCTATTCTGCGTCTACTGCAATGCCCTCCTTGGAGAAAAAATGTCCCAAGTAATGTACCTTAGTCTAAAAGAAATTTCACTTGTTGAGCTTAGCATACAATTGAAGCTTTTCCAACAATATCAATATTGTTGCTAAATGGTCGACATGCTCTTCCTCATTTCTAGGATATACCAATATATCATAGATGAAGACAATAAAAATCTTATCCAAATACTAATGCAACACATTATTCATTAAGCACATAAAGTTAGCTAGATCATTAGTCAAACTCAGTGGAACTATAACAAAATCATAATTCCCATACCTGGTCCGGAAATTTGTCTTGTAAATGTCCTCGTCCTTGATGCATACCTGATGATATTTGGATCTCAGATCAATCTTCTAGAACACTGCTTCTCCCTTCAACTGATCGAACAAGTCATCAATCCTCGATAATAGATATCTTTTCTTGATGGTCACTTTGTTCAACTGCTTTTAGTTAATGTACAATATGAGAGTACCATCCTTCTTCTTTACAAACAATACTAGTGTTCCCCAAGGTGATATACTTGGCCTAATGTATCCAGTTTTGAACATTTCCTTCAACTGCAACTTCAACTCTATCAACTTAGGTGCCCTTAGCCCGTGAGGTGCTTTTGATGTTGGAGCTGCCCCTGGCACTAACTCAATAGAAAAGTCTACTTCCCTGTGAGGTAGCAAGTTTGAAATATATTTAGAAAATACATCCTAAAACCATTGTAGAAATTGGTACCTTCTCAAAACATTTGCATCCTCGACTTCCTTACCCTTGTCACTAGAAATATGTACTACGAATAACACACACGCTTTCTTGTGAATACGGTTGGCCTACATAGTTGTTACCATCCTAACTAATGTGGCTTTCTTCTTTCCATATAAGACCCTTGGTTCCCCATTGTTATCCACACACTCAATGGATTTGTCATAACAATCCACCTTGGTTCTATGAAGGTACAACCAATCCATACCCGCCAACATACCATATAATCCCAATGGTAATACATTCAAATGTGTTGTGGTAGGCATGCTATTCAAATTAAGTGCATAAGCTCTTACCTAATGGTGAACTCGCTTCTTTGTACCTGTAGCCAATTGCACTAACCAAGATTTTGCATGTAATTCTTTACTCAAACCACACTTATCCACCAAGTCAGGACTAACATATCTATAATTAGATCCAGGGTCAATCAAAATAGAAATAACTTAATCACAAAGCTTATCGTCCATCTAAATGATAGATTCATGATGGTCTTCTTGTTTTTTATCCAATGTTGCATAAATATGAGGAGCACTCCGACCAACATCCCCAACTCTCTGTTCTTCCTACATACTATATATCTATTCTCATCTCTATGCTAATTTTGTGACCCATGTCCCTAATTAGCTACATTGAATCTCTTTTGTGTGCCACATTCTCTTTCTCATCTCCATTCTGAGGCCTTCCTCTTTTCATCTTCCATTTACCTTTACATTTGTCTTTCCCTTCCCATCTTTGCTGGGATTCATTCTTACACTTTGATTGTTCATAGCAATGTTTCAATTTCCTGATAACTTCCTCAAGTGACCAAGGCTCATCATACTCAATCCAATCTCTAAATGCCAATGGAAATCCATTGACAGATCACTAAAGTTTAGCCTTCTCATCTTGGATATATGGTACATACCTCAATAGCTCCAGAAACTTAGTCATCTACTCTTTGTCTATCATTGATCCCATCTTTAGCTCATAGAATTCTTTGGCCTTACTGTCATAGTACCTTTCTAACAATTACTTATTTCTAAAAAGCCTCTTGAACTCATGTCAACTCAAGTCTTGTGTCCTAATGTTTGTGACTGGCTTCAAATCTTCCCACCAAATGTATTATTTACCTCTCAGGCTCAAGATAGCTATTATGTTCTTCATAGTATCTATTTACTCATGCAACTCAAATAATTTGTTCATCCAAAGTATCCAAGCCTCTGCATTTTTCGGTTTCTTCACATCTCCATCAAAAGTAGGTGGCTTTTCTTTCTTAAATCATCTAGTAAGTACCCCCTACCATTTCTCCTATAAGGGTGATAACGATGACAATCATGATGCCTGTCAAAATAGAACTAGAATAGTACATGTATCCATCACCTCTCATATCTGGAGTATCCAACGACCTGTTATCTCTAACAGGGTCATCTCTATCTGAAATGTGACAAGCATGAGATGTACTTCCATATGCCCCAACATATATGTGTTCTTGTCCATGGATGATCCAAAGTTGCCTTTGTCACTACAATTCTAACAAAATTTAAAGAAGTATAGTATTAACCTCTGCTTGTTTCTTTTATGCCTATATGATCTTGTCGTTGTCTACTTTACAACTCCTTATTTCCTCCTTCAAGATTCTCAACATGTCTACCAAAGAAGAAGAGTGCCCAACACCACATTTCTAATTTGATTCATAGGGATAGTCTTCGTAGTCTACCATCTTGATAATAATTTTTATATTTCTCCTGCAAGACATACTTTGTTAGTGAAACCAAATCACAATAAACCAACATACCTTAGAAAAAATTGGGGAGGATAGCACATTTTCAAGATCATCAAATCAGCGTGATACATGTATAAACATAATCATAACAACATATAAACATATAATACATAAGCACATAACCATGTAACCTTCAATCTATCTAGAGTCCTATTATCAATGCGTGATCATATCAACTACACATACAATGATCTCATGCATGACAACACAACCATACCAATGTAGACGGAAAATACACAAGCATAAAAAACATGTATGAAATCATACACTCATGACGATACGCTTCATAACAACAACATCCTCTTCCACATGGTGACATCACTACAACCATGACTAACACCATGAAAATGGAACAAGAATATAGACCACAAGGATGATTAATCACACGTGAAAACGACATGAATTCATGACCAACACACTGCCCTTCCAGTCTGAGGGGTGAACTACACTCTGATGCCATTTTGTAACACCCTCCTCCCACATCTACCCAAGTAACTGATCAACCAGGGTAAACATGTGACGAGAGGCTATTATGACTGGATTCAACCTCCTATGTGAAGTTAAGGAAGTTGAATCATTAGAAACACAACATACAGATCTTCCACCTCAACTACTGGATTCCTATGAACTAGCCCAACCACTTAGGTAGTTAGCACCTAAGTCCCACTAAAGTTTTTGATCACTTGACCTCTAGGAACACCAATGTTATAGGCCTGCTAATCCAAATTTAAACAGAAATGAAAAAAATTATAGAGATAACTATAAACACAAAGATGCAGTGGAAATAACACTTCATTTCATTAATGTAAAATATTGAGATATGCTTACAAATAGAAATTGGAAATAAACAACTAGGGTGATGGTAGCTTATCTCTAAGAAGAGATGTGGTGGCTACATGCCTATGAACTGTGTTACAATGAGGCTCGAACGCCTATTTATTGTTGAGAAACAATGGAAAACCCTAAACATCCAAAAACCTAACCCTAGAAAATGAAATGCCAAACTGTGGCCCCTGTTTGGGTAATTGGTACATCAACTTCCCAGGGTCGTAACTTTGGCATACGATCTCCATTTGATGCATACAATATCTCGTTAGAAAGATCTATCTATGAAATACAACTTTGGGAAGAGAAACATCGGTCCATGGACCCATATTTCTCCCAATTTTCCCAAAAAACGTTGGTTAGGGCCTCAAAATGGCTCTGGAAGTTTAGGACCCAAAAAGCTACTAAAAACAGTAAATTGTGCTACAATTAAGGAACAATGGTGGAGGTCCAACTGGAATTGGCAGGTGGCCACCAATATCCACCTGGACCATTCCTCCCCATTTAGGAAGCAATATTCCCCATTGCATTGAGTTCCTCCATGAGATGAGGAAACTTTTGCTGAACTTGGTCCCTGGTGAGCCACTTGCCCTGGTGAAGGAGTTGGCCTACTTTGACAACTCGATACAGTTGGATGTTCTACTGGCGAGTGTGCTTGATCTGTGTGTCCATGATCCGATCAATTGCAGCTTGTTCCATGTAGTCTGGATTTAACTCTGTGGGTGTGTGCTATTCTGCAATGTCGGATGTCTCTAGTAATGGTGGAAAGTATGGCCGAAGGTGGTCCACATTAAACACTGGGTGTAGGCCAAGGAATGGGGGAATACTAAGCTCAAATGGATTGTCTCCCTCATCCTTGGTAATGGTGTAAGGACCATATTGGAGTGGTCTGAGTTTCCAATAGGCTATGGTAAGACATTCCTTTTGCAAATGCAACCAGACTTTGTCGCCCACCTGAAACTTGTGTGGCACCCGATGTTGATCATGTCAGTACTTGTACTTGGCATTTGATCTCTCCAGAATGTCATGGAATTGATGGAGAATATGTTGGATGTGCTCAAAGAAGTTGTTTGGATTATCTGTTTCAAATTTGATATGAGCCAAATCTGCGTGAGTAGCTACAAATGGCATGGCCACATCAATGGGACAGTGGTTGGAATCCAAAGCCCACCTGAAAAGGGTTGTGGCCAGTCGAGCTATGGAGAGCCCGATTGTAGTTGTGCTAAACATAGGGGTGGCTCTCATCCTATGTGCGTGTATGCTTTGAGTTCTACATATGCAGAATGTATATAATCATCCTATTGACAACCTCTGTCTAGCGATCAGTTTGAGGATGGAAGGTTGTGGACTTAGTGAGTTTGGTGTCCAACATCGACTAGAGACTGGACCAAAATGTACTAAGGAACTTGCTATTTCGATCTAAGATGATAGACTATGGGATCCCAAAGTGCACCCACACTCATTCAAACAATATTTTAGTAGTGGCTTCTGCTGTCATATTCTTCTTGCAGGCCACCATAATGGCCATCTTCGAGAACCTATCAATGACCACAAAAACACAGCCATTTCCATGCTTATTGGAAGGAAGGCCTAACATGTAATCCATAGAGATGGATTCAGGTCGACTAGGGGTTGGTAGCAGGGTATAGAGGCCTTGCTTCTTGACTATCGATTTGGAAATGGCGCAGGTAGTGCTTGATATGATGTACTTCCTAACATCCTATGAAATATTTAGCCATTGGAAATACTTATATAGTACTGCCACTGTTTTATCGACCTCGAAACGCCCAACAGCTTGATTATAGTATTCTTCCAAAATCATCTTGGCATGCTTGCTTGAAGGAACACAAAGGTGACCTAGGTGGCATAACAAGGCATCCTGGAGGTGAAAATCTGGAACATGCCGACCCTCCAAGAGTGTCTGATATGCATGGCTAAAGTCTGGGTTTCTTTTGTAGAGAAGTGGCCAATCAGAAATCGCGTGCCCACAAGAGTTGAGCATGGTGGTTAATGACATGATCGGTGGTCGACTGAGGTGATCTGCAACATTATTAGTGTTGCCCTTCTTATACTTAATATTCAAATGGAACTGTTGTAGGTATGTTGACCACTTTTGGTGGCGATCATTCTATAATTTCCCTTGGGACTATATGAACTGGAGGGATCGGTGGTCTATGTTGATGACCGTTTCCTTCCCCAAAATGTAATGTTTCCATTGTCAGGAGACCTACAAAATGGAATACATCTCTTTGTCATAAGTGGGATACTTCTAGGCTGTGTCTGAAAGTGTCTCACTATGATATACTACTGGATGCCCATGTTGAATAAGGACTACCCTAATAGCATAGTTAGAGGCATTTGTCTCGAGCTCAAATGGTTGTTGCAAGTTTGGCAATGCGAGCACTGGTGTCGAGCAGAGGTGGTATTTCAACTTTGTGAATGCCTTCTGTTGAGATTAAGACCAAAATAGTTTTGTTTTTTCTCCTCCCTCGGTGACTTGACTCAAGGGCCAAGTGATATGAGAAAATCCCAACACAAACCTGCGATAGAAGTTGGCAAGACCTAGAAAGTTGCAGAGATTCATTAGAGTGGTTGAAGAGGGCCAATCCCGAATGACTTGGATCTTGGATGGATCCACATGCACCCTGTTTCATCAATAATGTATCCCAGATACTGAACCTAGGTCATGCCAAAAGTGCATTTCTCCAAATTGGCACATAACTTGTGTTGCCATAGTGTTCAGAGAACCTGTTAGATGAGCTGGAGGTGCTCTTCCCAACTCTGGCTAAAGATTAGGATGTCATCTAAGTATACAACTAGAAATGAGTTCGTGAATGGCCACAAGATGTCATCCATTAGAGTTATGAAGGTTGCAGGAGCATTCGTCAATCCGAAAGGCATAACCAACCATTCGAAAAGGCCCTCCTTCGCTTTGAAGGTAGTCTTCCACACATCAGAGCGTTCGATTGGTACCTAGTGATATCCTGATTTCAAATCGATCTTGCTGAAATATTTTTCCCCCTTCAGTTGGTCCAGGAGGTCATTGATCCATGGGATTGGGTACCTATTATGGACAGTGATCTTGTTCAGCGCCCAATAGTCAATACAAAGTCTCCAAGTCCCATCCTTCTTCTGTACTAACACGATTGGGCTCCCACAGGGTGATGAACTCGAACAGATTTGACCCTTCTGTAGCATCTCCTGAATCTACCTCTTTATTTCATCGTTCTCCAGAATGGAGCCCTGATAGATTGGTCCATTAGGCAGTGGCAAACCTGGGGTCAGATCAATGGAGTGCTTGACCTGACAAAGTAGAGGAACCCCTGTGGGAGAGGTGAAGATGTCCTCAGACTCCTCCATGACCTTGTCCATCTGTAGTTGTCATGTGGAGGGGCCCTATCTAGAGGTCATGGTCACCATCTTCTTCTTTCCTTGAGGGCGTATCATCAGGAAAATAAAATTCCTAGTTTTGGAAATGAGCTTACTGCATTGTTCTACAGTAACCAAAGAGATGGTGGTAGGAAATGCTACCTTCGGTATCCTGTACAACTTATTTCCCAAAGTAATAATAACAACACAGGGCCTTGATTCATACACAGCATGTCGCTTCCACAAGTATGGTTGTCCTAATAATACATCACAAACTTCAAGGGGAGCAATGTGACATAATACCTCATCCGTGAAGGGCTTGATGTTGTATGGAAGGTGACACTATTGGCTCACGCGAAGATGACATCCTTGGTGAAGCCACCTGATGGTGTATGGTTGTGGATTTGTTGTGGTCGGTAAGCCCAACTGCTTCATGACCTCTACCGAAATGAGGTTCTTTTGGCTCCTACTATTGACGATGAACTGTAGTTGGGATCCCTTTACCCACATTTGGGAGTGGAAGAGACACTCCTCCTCCTTTGGATCTTCGGGTTCCTCCTTCTGGATCTTCATGGGGGCAATGGTGGCGTTGGGCTCTACATCGATAATCTGCTTCCCTTTGTCATTCCCCTTGTTGGGTTCTAACTTAGAGTCGAAACATGCATCTGATTCTAAAGCCTTTAGCTTAGTCACCAATGACTACTTGGCCTGACACTCACTCGTGTTGTGAGTGGAGCTCTTATGGAACTCACACCATTTTCCCATGTCCTTTTTCGGCTTCACGGTGTTGTTCTCTGCTTGCAACTTTGGCGGGTTGTCTTGGGCCACCCCACCTTGGTTTTATCCTTTGTTCTGTGATTTTAGGGCACTTTCCCTTGCTTCGGATTTGCAGATCCAAAGTCTCACTTCTTTTGTTTAAACTTTTGCTCGACCTTGATGGCATATCAGTATGCTGTGTCAAGTGAGGAGATGTTTAGGAATTCTATTTCTTCCTGGATGTACTTGTTCAAGCAGCTGTGGTATTTGAGTATCAAATGTTGCTCCAAATCCCTGATACCCAACTTTTTGCGAAGGGTGTGGAAAATATTGGTAAACTCTGGCATATCTTGGTCCCTTCCCTACCGTAGTGTGGTCCACTTTATGTATTGATCCTCATAGCTTCTGACAGGGTAGTACTACTCCTTGATGGCATACCAGAATGAATTCCAAGTGGGTACGGCTGAAAATAGTGAGCCAGTACTTTCATCCTTCTGCTCGTAGTAGGTTTCCCACTAGTCCTTAACGTCAGGGGCTGCTTTGCGAAGAGCGAAAATAATCTTTTCCCGACTGCAAAAATCATGAACAGAAAAATATACCTCTAGCAAATTTAACCATTTATCGACGACATTTGTGTCTATCTGACCCTCAAATATGGGGATTTCAAACTTAACTTGTACCTTAAATGGTGTGGCATTTCCTGAGTAGTTGTGGGAAGCCGATGTGTCGCCCCTCGGTAGCCCCTGAAGGATCTGGGCAAACTTCTCCATCATCAAATTCCTTTTTCACTCGAGGGCTTCTTCGAGCAAGATTTTGATAAGATCTCCTGCTCCTTTGTCTTTCTTCTCATCTGCCATGGAAGGTCGTTGGGTTTTGGGAGGCTGGTGTTGCAAAGGTTTGACTAGTTCAAGCCCTAACTCCTTATAACCCAACCTCATTGGGGACATGCAAAGAAAAAGAAAGAAAAAGCAGACCGCTCTGATACCACTAATCTAGATTTAAACAAGAATGCAACAAATTACAGAGATAACCATAAACACAAAGATGCAACAGAAATAACACTCTATTTCATTAATGTAAAATACTGAGATATGCTTACAAACAGAAAATGGAAATAAAGAGTTAGGGTGATGGTAGCTTATCTCTGAGAAGAGATGTGGTGGCTACATGCCTCTAAACTGTGTTACAATGAAGCTCAAAGGCCTATTTATTATTGAGAAACAATGGAAAACCCTAAACATCCATAAACCTAACCCTAGAAGATGAAACACCAAACTGTGGGCCCGTTTCTGGTAAATTGGTATATCAACTTCCTGGGGTTGTAACTTTGGCATACGATCTCTATTTGATGCGTACAATATCTCGTTAGAAATATCTATCCGAGAACTACAACTTTGGGAAGAGGAACATTGGTCCATGGACCCATGTTGCTCCTAGTTTTCCCAAAAATGTCGTTTAGGGCCTCAAAATGGCTCTGGAAGTTTAGGACACAAAAAACTACTAAAAAAAGTAAACTATGCTACAGTTAAGGAAACTAAAAAGCTGAAAGAAACAATGGTGTGGGTCTAAGTGGACTTGGTGGGTGGCTACCAATATCCATGTATATCACCTATCAGCATTGAGGAGGCTCTAGATGCTCTAATGACAAGGCATGCCAGTGTCAAGGGACTATTTTTGTTAGTGCTATGCCAATGTTGTTGGGATTTGAGCCATGTTTTCAAGCTCAGAGACTAGGTCACTTCCCAAAACTGAATGACACCTTCAGAATAGTAAGATAACAAGGAAACAATGATGCAAAAGTAAATACTTGAACAAGCCCTTAACTAGACCTCTACTAGCCGTGACATGCATTTCATCAAACATATCACAAATATGTAATCTACAAATGTAAACAACATATTTAAGTATAGGGATCTCATACTTATCTGAGAATCACTATAAAGCATTGTTCGCTTACATCATTTGTTGTGTTTTCATCTATAAGGTCATAGATACATTGTTCATTCATTTACAAGTAAAAACATGATGAGAGCCATACATAGCCACTATCATAAAATATATGCATAACCAACATAATCACAATAGAAATACCAAGGAAATCACAGCCATATGATCCACGTATAAACCCATATAATACTCATAGAAATACAAGGAGAAATAACGTCATATTGATGATTCGCCTTCCAAACCTAGGATGAGACTACCACGTTCCACCTGATCATAGAATGGTTGAGCCAAATAACTCTTCATCCATTCACTCTCATGCCATATTCCAAGCATGAATTTGGGACTCAAACAAAAAGAACCAACCAGGGCATCCTAAGGCTAAACCGCCTCACCCTCATAAATAGAAACCAAGCTTTATCATAATCCATCCCAGATCACTAGGCCAACACAATGAACATGTAATAACATGCTTTACCATGATCTCCACCTGATCACAGGCCAAATAATAATGGATGCCACCGAATTTCTTCACCTAGACCATGAGTAATTTTACTCTCTCCTATTCTCTCAGGATTTACCGCAATCCATAGGCTAATCTAGGGATCACTAGGGCCTAAACCGAGACACCACCCTCTAGGATTTACCACATATCCCACCATTCACCAGCAAGTATTTCTAGGCCTAATCAAGGGAAACCATGTCTAGGATTTACCGTATATCCCTTCATTCACTAGCAAGGATTCCTAGGTTCACTGAGGAAACATAATCCTGGCTTTACCACAACCCATAGTCTCGCTTAGTGGTCACTAGGCTAGTGGACTTACCATGATCCACACTCTAGTTCAGGGACCACTAGGTCATGTTCTCTATCATTTGGAGATCCACCTCACTCAGCTTCGAATCCATCTAGTAATCCAGCTCAACCCAAACATGAGAACCCCATCACACCATGGCTATCTGGAAATGGAAATCTTGTGCTGAAATCATAGTCATACCTAAGAAAACCCATGCCATAACAACAAAAGAACCACATTTAATACAATGCATGCCAAATCTAGCAACGAAAATACGCATGCAAATAGATACCTGCAAAGAATACTGTTGTTTCTACTTGATCCTTCTCTTCCTTGCTTGATCTCTACTTCCTCTTGCCTTCTTTGCCTTTCTTATCCAAGCCAAAGTCTCCAAGAATACTCCGAGTATCCAAGAGTGTGTGAGAGAAAGAGAATAATGAGAGAGCTCCAAAATTGAACTGAAAAAAGGTTACAAACTAATTCTCATAAGCCTTTTTATCAATTAGGCCTCTATTTTCTTCATTTTCCATTATTTTCCTTCAATTTCCTCCTTACATGCTACCTATGACCTTTCACCTTCCTTTTCTCCTAATTTCCATTATTTTCATAAATAAATGTGCCAAAAATGCCAATTTTCCTTTTGAAAGCCTTAGCCATTTCCTTGACAATTTTCTTAGCCATAATAAACCAAATGAATACCTAGTATGATGTTTTGACAAACATTTAGCTTGGAATAAGTGTCCCATCAACCGTGGTTATTATTTTAACTTTTATTACATGGAATTTTCACCAGGGCTATTACAACCATAGTTCATGTGACTCTCCCTATATATCAGTTGGGCAACAAAGAGTTGATTACTCTCCTGATATTGTATACACATGGATGCATTTCAAGGAAGAGATCAGAAGTTGTAATGAAGACAATGACAAGTTGGTTGAGTTTCAAGAAATACTTGCAAGGGCTCAGGAAAAGTAGGTAGAGGTCAATGCAGTTATCCTTGAGAGTTTGTGAGAGTTGAAGAGATAGGGATGGATGGGTATTATTCAAGAATAAGAAGATAAGACTAATGGGGCATATGGTAGAAGGTCTAAGTCAGGATACAAGTCAGATAGAGGAGACACAGTCAGAGGTGGTAGGTCATTGAGTACACCTATGAAGAGGACTGGTATGGATGGGTTTCATTTTAGTTCCTCATTCAATAGACATCATCACCATCATGACTTCCAACATCCTTATAGGAATAATAAGTGCTTTCCCGAGGAGTTCAAGAAATTCAAGCTCCATACATTTGATGGAGAGGTGAAGAGATGAGAAGATATAGAAGCCTGGGTACATAGAATGAAGAAATTCTTCGGATTGCATGACTATTAAGAGAACATGAAATACTAAATAGCTACCTTCAATCATAAAGGGAAATCAAATATCTGGTGTGAATATGTGAATAATTTCAGAGGAATTTGAGAAGAAGAGTTGATTGGCGATGAGTTTGAGACACTCTTTAAGAGGATGTATCTATCTGAGAGATATTATGATGAAAAAGCTGAGGAGTTTTACGAGCTGGGTTTCTATGACAGCTGATGAGTATAGTAGTAGGTTCCTAGAGCTGTTAAGGTATATTCCTTACCTCAAGGATGAGAAAGAAAATATTCGAAGGTTCATCAGTGGGCTTCCAGTAACATATAGAGATTGGATTCGGTTTGATGAGCCTTGATGAATATAGGAAACCATCAGGAAACTTAAGCATTATTATGAGAAATCAAAGTGAAAATTTAAGCATAAACATGAATCAAAGGGGAATGAGAAATATAAAGGGTAGTGGCCACTGCAACAGGGAAGACCTCAGGATGCATGTGAGAAATAAAGTGATGCTCCTTATAGGAAGCATAATTCAACTTAGAAGGGACATGGATCTCAGCCTGGAGAGCAACAGAATAGAGGTGATGGTAGGGTACCATTGCAATGTTATATTTTAGGTAAATATCATTGCAAGAAGGATCTTCCATTTTACCACGGTGGAAATCATAAGATCTACAATGATCAAGAGCCGTAGACAGTTCAGAATGTTGTCCATAGAATTTGTTAGATTTATGTAGTTGTGGACAACAAGTAGGAAGATCACCAAGAATCCATTATTGAGATGGAAGGTAAGCTCTATGTCACCTTGCTTCTATTTTGATTGATCCTGGAACCAATTATAGTTATGTTAATCCTGAACTGGTGGATAAGTGTGATCTGAGATAAGAAGTCCATGCGGAGACTTGGTTGGTACAATTGGCTATGGATACTAATAAGAGAGCTCGGCATTGGGTAAGAGGTTGTGGATTTGAGCTGAATGGTATGCATACCTCTCCACATCTAAATATGCTTCCATTGTGATCATATAGTATGATTTTGGGTATGGATTATCTATATCTTCTCAAGACAAAAGTATATAATTAATACAAGGCTATTGAGTGCCTCGATGATAATGGGGAAAAATAATATTGCAAGGGAAGAATAAGTCTACATCAGCAAGGATGGTTAAAGCTATGCAGGCTAAGCACAGTTGTTGTAAGGGGTGTTGAGGAATCATAAGTCTCGAAGAGGTAGCCTGTTCTACAACAATTTTAGGATGTATTCCCAACAGAGATTTCAAAGTTTCTACCTCACATGGAAGTGGAGTTTTATATTGAGTTGGTACCAGGAGTGACACCAACATCAAAGGTACCTTACTGGATGAGCACTCTAGAGTTAGTGGAAGTGAAGTTGCAGTTGAAGGAAATGCTTGATAAGGGATACAATAGACCAAGTGTATAATCATGGGGAGCACTAGTGTTGTTTGTGAATAAGAAGGATGTTACTCTTGTTGAAAATAATACTGAGAGGGGGGGTGAATCAGTATTATCTATTCCTTTTAACAATTCTTCCTTATTTATACTTTGAATTATTTTTACATATCAGTACCATAAAACAATGAGCATGAACAAGAAAAATAGACAGTCACATCAAAGAACACCAGATATAAGGTGGAAACCCAATGTGGGTGAAACCCACCTGCTGCAATATGTCTCTATCTTCTTTCAAATTAGAAACTCCTTTTACAATGGTCTTGTACTGGTGCAGTCCTTTACCAGTACGCAGGCTGCAACCTGCAGAGAGCTCCAACTCTCTCTCGTTTTCCAGTCTCTCCTGGAAGGGAGCTACAACCCCCTACTTCTTTTCTTTCAAGGACCACTTTTCATAAATTTTCAAACTGGATCCATAAATATCAAATGATCATCAAGTACCAGTAAGTCACCCAGATAACCAGATCCAAAATAACAGAAAACTAAACCCAGAACACCTTTTGCGGCGTCTCCTGCGGCGTCTTCCTGCGGCGCCTCCTGCGGCGTCTTCTGCGGCGCCTCCTGCGGCGTCTCCTGCGGCGCCTCCTGCTGCGTCTCCTGCGGCACCTCCTGCGGCGTCTTCCTGCGGTGCCTCCACACTTCCGCAGCTGCAGCACTCGAGAGATCACCCTTCACAGATTCGCTTTCCACTTCTTTCATATAGATCGAGCTTTTGAAACAATAACCCAATATTTCAGATCTTAAGATATTCAACCCAAAAGCATGCCTAAGCCAAATGATCTCCTTTGCTTTATATAGGCAAGCTCTTCCTCAAATTATGGATCATGGGGATCAATAATAATAATAAAATAAA
>APFE030954009.1:22139-43935 GCA_000404065.3 Pinus taeda | reverse complement strand
CGCAACATTCCAAAGAGCAGTACTAGGAATTTTTTCTGATCTAATCCATGATTGTGTAGAGGTTTATATGGATGATTTTACAGTTTATGGTAATTCTTTTTTTGAGGAGACATTAGAAAATTTGGAAAAAGTACTTGTAAGATGTAAAGAAACAAACCTTTCATTAAGCCATGAAAAATGCTTTATGATGTTTACTGAAGGTATTGTTTTGGGGCATCATATTTCAAGAGATGGGATTAAGGTTGATAGATCAAAAGTTGAAGTCATATCTAAGTTGCCTATTCCAAGTTGTCGAAGAGATGTTAGAAGTTTTCTAGGATTTACTGGATAATATAGAAGATTTATAGAAAATTTCACTAAAATAGCATCTCCACTCTTCAAACTGCTTACAAAAGACTCTGAATTCAAATGGGATCCTGATTTTCAAACAGCCTTTGAAACTTTGAAAACAAGAATATCTAAAGCACCTATCTTGAGAGGACCAAATTGGAAACTCCCTTCCCATATTTCTACAGATGCTTCAGATACAACTCTAGGAGCTGTGTTGGGTCAGAAGGATTTAGTTCCTTGTGCCATTTACTATACCAGTAAAAATTTAACTCCCACTGAGTTGAATTATACTGTGACCGAAAAAGAGTTCTTAGTTGTTGTTCATGCAATCAATAAGTTTAGACATTATATAACAAGCTATGAAACTTTTATTCATACTGATCATTCTGTGATTAGATATCTAATGAACAAACCTGTTACTAATGGCAAAGTGACAAGATGGCTCCTACTTTTGCAAGAATTCAATATTACTGTGTTGGATAGACCAGGGAAACAAAATACAGTAGTTGATTTCTTGTCTTGGATTCAGAATACTAAAGAAGATTCTCCTGTAGAGGATAAGTTTCCTGATGAATATTTGTTTGAAGTAACTACTAAGACCCCTTAGTATGCAAATATTGCTAACTATTTGGTTACAGGGAAACTGCCTCCACATTTATTTCCAAGTGAAAGAAGAAAAATTATTCAGGAGAGTTGGAAATATTCATGGATTTTTGACGAATTTTTTAAAACAGGGCTAGATCTTGTGATCAGAAGATGTGTTAGGGAGGATGAAATGCCAGATATTCTTAAAGCATGTCATGATGAACAATGCAGTGGAAACTTTGCTGACAAAAGGACAACCTATAAAATTTTCTCTTTGGGATATTTTTGGCCTTCCCTTTTTAAAGATGGAAAACAATATGTCAAAAGGTGCGACAGCTACCAAAGAGTAGGGAAACCTACCCTTTCAAATTAAATTCCATTGCAACCATAGGTACTCATCGAACCCTTTGAAAAATGGGCTTTAGATTTCATTGGACCTTTTAATCCACCATCTAAGCAAAAGAAGTATATATTGGTATGTACTGATTATGTCACCAAATGGGTAGAAGCCAAAGCATTAGTTTCTGCTATTGAAAATTCAGTTGTTAATTTTCTTTATGAGGATATTTTTTCTCGCTTTGGTTTTCCAAGAGAAATTGTGACAGATCAGAGAAGCCAATTCACATCCAACCTGGTGGAGAAACTGATGGAAGAATACAAAATCAAACACATAAGATCTACTCCTTACCATCCGCATGCAAATGGTCAAGTGGAGTCTACAAACAAAGTTCTTGAAAATATCATGACCAAAACTGTTCATCTACATAGAAGAGATTGGGCAGAAAGGCTTCCTGAAGCCTTGTGGGCCTACAGAACTACATGGAGAAATACAACAGGACATTCTCCCTATGAACTTGTTTATGGGAAAGAAGTCCTGCTCCCCATCGAGTTCCAAGTCAAAACCTTCAAGATGGCAGTTCAGTTGGGGATGGATCTATCAGAAGCCCAAAAGCATAGAATGGAGCAGTTGAATGAGCTATATGAGATCAGACAAGAAGCAATCCTAAGAACTGATCTAGTTCAATATCAAAGAGCCAAGTGGCATGACAAATATATCAAAGAGAAAGTTTCAAGAAGGAGACTGGGCATTGCTATTTGATTCTAAGTTTAAATACTTTAAAGGAAAATTTCAGACTCATTGGCTTGGGCCATATGAGATTGACAAAGTCTTTAGCAATGGAGTGGCAAGAATCAAGACCATTGATGAATCTCAAAGTCCTCTTATTGTGAATGGCCATAGATTAAAGATTTATCATAAGCCACTCTCAAAAGAAGAATTTGTCAAGATGTTTCAAGATAATTCTGCAATAAGGCTGGTGAAGAAGAATCCTTCTTCTCCACTAGCCTAGCCTTTGTTCTTTTCTTTTCAAAAAAAAAGAAGAAAAAAAATAGAGATGTATAAGCCTGAAAACCAATTACTGATTGGCAGTCTTATACAGAAAACATAGGGTGAAAATTAGGAACTCCTGACACCCTATGTTTTCCAAAAAAAACAAATCTCTCTTTCTCATTTTCTTATTCCATTCCATTTCGTTTCCATTCCACTCCATCTCATTTCCATTCCACACCACTTCATTTCAACTCCATTCCATTCATTTCATTCCATCAATAAAAGTTTTTATGACCATTTTCATCCATTTAGTTACCATTTACACATCTCATTCAGTTATAAGATTGTTGGATTAGTTTCCACAGCTAGAGTCAGTTTCCGCAGCTACTCACTGATTCCGCAGCCAGTTGTGTTTTTGCAGCCACCACTCTATTTTTCATAAATTTATAGTCAGATGTTAGTTCAACAATCATGAAATCAAATGCAGGTATGAAGACATATTATGAAGACATGAGGTATTCAAAATTATCAAAGAGGAGCAACTAATTGAAAACTAATGCAAAATGGAAAACATTCCAAGGTATGAGAAAAAAATTATTTTAAATGGAATTCAAACACATTTTTGAATAGTTCTTAAACCATAGCTCCATAATATACAATGATTGTGTTGATAGCTCATAACCATTCCACAATCTCTATGCGATTTCCCACAATCCTTGCATTCATTTCTAAACAGCCTCATAATCAAGCCCCTTATCTTCACTTGTGTTTGGCTATCTTTTGATATTCCACCTGTAATTATGGAACGTGGTTGATTTGACTACGGCTTCTCTCAGCCGCACAAAATCCGTAGCCGGTTCATAAACGTGCTTAGGTCTACTCTACCACCAACCAATTTTAAATATTTTTGGATGCACTTTACTTCCCCTACTGTTCTATTGACCTCACGGCTGCATTTCCACGATGCTCACATAGGACTTCACCCCATTCTTCTCTCTGTTCCGCTTCATTCCATGTACCTATTCTCTTATATCTGCTTACAGTCACTGGTCTCCTTCATAAACCCTATTCGTTTTTGCTAATTCAGCTGTCTTACCTCCGCTAAACCCTCCTCACGAAGACGAGTTTTAAAGAACAGAAGAAAAGATGGGTCGGTTGTTGAGGGTAGAACCAGAGGGAACCAAATTTATGGAAGGATACTCGCAAGTGAAGGACATACTGAAAAAGGAAAAATGGCTTCGGTTTATTCAAAATTTTAAAGGCTACCATAAGGAGGTTACAAAGGCTTTTGCAAGGTCTTTTGACGGATTAGAGGTGTAAATTGGAAACCTAAAATTCACAGTAACTGAAGCATCCATAGCAGCTACCACGAAACTTCCCTAAGAAGGTGAATGCTGGTTTAAGAACAAGAGCATTGGTGATGAAGCTTGGAGAGTGATCCTATGTAACCCAGTTATGGATGTAACTATTTTCAAAAAGGGAATTCCTGTTCATACTTTAAAAGAAGAGTGGGCTAGTTTACTGTTGGTTGTTCAAAAGTTTATCGCCTATGAGGGACGTTTTGGAGCAATCTACATGTACCATACATGACTATTGATGAATTTCCTAGACAACCAGAGCCTCAATATGCCATACTTTTTACTAAATAGTTTGAAAAAGATGTTTGTGACCGTCCAAAATAATTTGGGGGACGTAGAACCACATTTGTATCACCATGGTCTCGTGAAAATCTTGATAGAAAAACAATTAAAAGAGAAAAGGGACACGTGGGAGCAATTTTTAATAAGAAATTTCTTTGAAGAACCCCAAGAAACCCCTGAAGGCAGTACATCAAAAAGAAGTAGAAGAAAGAGAACAGGTAATAAAACTCAAAGCACTCCTACTAACATAGTTGAAAGAACTAGTAGAGAAGAAAGACTGTCTAGAAGGACGAAGGGAAAGACCGAGTGCAAAAAGCAAACAAAATCAAAAGAGAAAAGAAGCATTGAGGTTGTGCATCAAACCCCTCCCTGAGAAGAAGACCATCAAATATTGTCTGAGAGACTAATTCTCCTCCAGGAACAGTTAGCTATGGCAAAAAAGAAAGGAAAAGAAAAACAAAAGGAAGAAGACAGTAGTCCACATTATGTAAGAAGAAGCAGCGGGCTTAAGGGAAAATGGAGAAAAGCACAAATGAAAGGACCACATTTTATTGATTTGGGAGGAGGAACACCTGAATAAACTCTAGTTGGCCGTAGTCCACCTCATTCTCAACTAAACACTAAAACTAGCCCTCAAGATGTTGACATGAGTCCCTTTCGGTCAGATTTTGAAGTCAATTCTCCTCCACAACATTCTGGGGATAGCCCAAGGAAAACGACACCTGAAATAGATCCAAGGTAGCAAGAGGTGTATGACTACATAGAATCCTTAGAAAGGACAGCGACGGGTCCTAGCACTTCATCCACTCAGCCTCACATAGCACAAGAAGCTCTAGTCCAATCGTTGAAACAAGAAGTCTTCGAGTTGGAGGTTTTAAATAGACATATTAAAAATGAAAATGAAGCACTCAAAAAGCAGAGAAAACTGGACAAGATCATCCATGATAATACCATGCTACACCCCAGACTCTGACAGAAAAAGAATAAGAAATTGAAGAAAAAGTGCAAAAGGATAAGTAGAGCACTGATCAATCTTAAATTCAGATGCTTGATGAAGAAGCCCAGGATCTTAGCAGCACCAAGAAAGGAGGAAGAGGGCTGGATGTACTGGGAGAAGCTTCAAAACATATGATTTGAAGGGAGGATAGTCAAAATTTTGGTTGCATGAGGACATGAAACACCTTCACAGTGGGGGTATGTTGAGTCCCAAACTTGTGCCTTTCCTACACCTTTTTCTAGCTTCTTTCCATTCATCTGAACCTCCTAAATCATTAGTATCTTTGCATATTAACTAAAAAAGAGCATTTAAAGTGGTTTCTTGACTATGTGTTTGTGTTGCTATTTGAACTAGATTTTTGTTTATGAGCTGCGAAATCTTGTCACTTTCTGCAGCTAGCCCAACTTTCCACAGCTGTTTTGTCAATGTCTATATTGCAGGTGTCTTCAGGCAAATCAAGCCACATAGGCAAGTTGAAAACAACATGGACATGGACCGAGTCCTATTGGCTCAGTCGAATTCATCAAAAGAGGCCATAGTCAACAGGGAGCAAAGCGGTGGTCAACCTAAGAGTCCCACGTTGATAAAAAAATGTTTTTCACCACGTGAAGATTTGCGTGGTCGTTCCTCATTCTCAGGAGACATATCAATACCTGTGGATTGCTCCATGAGCCGAATCCAACAACCCCCCTCCAAAGATTTAATCTTCACAACAGCCATAACACTAGATTCCTGGATGTGGTTGTTCACGTGTCTTTTATCAGCGCAGATTGTAGTAAATTCGTTATGAGATCCTCTGTTATAAATAATGCGTTCTCATACACATATTAGCTAGTCCTTGTAATGTAATTTTGAGTGTTAACAAGCCCACTGTGTCGTGACTTTATTTCTGTTTTATGGCTGCATTTTGAATACATGAGAAGACTCTCTTTATAAGCTCAATTTGTGGTTAATAGGTGTTGCCCAAGGACTGTGCAGAGGGCCCCTACACAAGCTGAGGTTCCATTCATTGCTGTATATTTTCATGCTTTATTGCCTTACATTCCTTATGCCATAATCATTCATGTATATATATTGCATTGCTTATGGTCTTGATGTTTTACTTCTGTCCATAAATTTTCATGCTTTATACTGCTATTAAGTGATCAGTGTCTTTGTTCCAGATTAGGCAGCCCAGACATTTGCACATAGCTTTCACAATGACTAATGACATGGAATTATTCTTGTCCTTCTGTTGATGTATTTTTCTTAGTTTTCAATCCCAACACTGTTTTATTTATTTTGGTTTTGTATATTTGATTTATTAGTTAGATTAGATATTAAATTACTCATGTCATTATCAGTTACCTCCTGAGGGATTGAAGTATGAAATGTGTAGTTTGATATTATTTTATTGTTCTACAAGTTAGTTATTGAATTTATCATGTCATTTTCAGTTACCTTTGAAAGCCATAGTGGGACTAATGGTGGGGGATTGAAGTATGAGTGTGTAATTTGATATTAGTTTATTTTCCTACAAATTAGATATCAGATTGCTCAAGTTGTTTATGATTACCTCCGAAATCCATAGTGAGACTAATAGCGAGGGGTTAGACGATGAAATGATGTAACTTGATTTTAGCTTTACTTTGTTTGCAATTTTTGGATTTCTCTGAGTACAGTTTCTTTTGTATTTAGACAACAGCAAGGATACAGGGTTTCATGATCAATAGCTCATTGTTTGTTTGATTAGAATAGTGGTACATTTTCAATTTTTTCTTTTGTTAGGAGTTAATTTTGTCATTGCATATTTCTAAAGTTGGCGAAATCAATATAAAGGACATCATTGCCTTGAACATTTATATCCATATTTATCTTTTAGAATTTTCTTCACACATTAGGAAACCAACCAAGATAAAGACCCCCATAACACATAAAAAAAACCAAAAATGACAAAATGTAAAAGATAGGTTATCTTGCACATATAGTGCGCCGCACTTCGTCAGCTTACGAATCTCAGATTGACAATTAAATGCAGCAATTTAGGACACACTAAATTGACCAAACACCATGTGCACCTGAACTTGGACCTGTACCTGAACTTGTATTGCCACGTGTACCTGTACCACTACATGTACCTGTACCTGCACCTGTACCTATGCGTGTACAATGACATGTACCTATACCTATACTATCACCCTACTGCAGCTTGTGCATAATCTCCATATACCTGACATCCTAGTGTCCCTTCAAGATCCTATCATGTAAGTCTCTCCCATAGGAGCTCATAGTTTCCAAGTGATGTACTTGTAACTGTCTACTGAGAGCATCTGCCACCCTATTCTCCTTACCTTTGATGTACCTGATCTTAAAATAAAGCTTGTTGATCGTGGCCAACAATCTAGCCTATCTGGAAATCAAATTCGGTCAGTCAAACAAATACCTCAACTCAATGTGATCACTCATAAGAAAAAATCGTCTGCTAAGAAGATAGTGCCTCCACATCTTTAGTTCATGTATAATCATTGATAATTCAAGATTATGTGCCAAGTAGTTATGCTTGTGCTCGTTTAGTTTCTAGGACTTATAGCATGCCACCTATCCATCTTGCATAGGGAATCCACCAAGCCTTCTCTTAAAAGAATATATTCATACCACAAACTCTTTATCTAGATTTTCAATGTGTAGCATTAGTGCATGTGTCAACAACTGCTTAAGTGGTTTTTAGCTAGCTTCATACTCCTCATTCCATTTAAACTTCTTACCTTTCCTCTACAAGGATGTAATGTGATAAGCAATCTATAAGAAGTTCCTAATGAACCTCCTATAATAGCCTGCCAGACTCATGAAAGATGTCACCTCATCCACATTCTTAGGATCTAATCACTCTGTCATGTCACTTATCTTCTTTTGATCTACTGCAATGCTCTCCTTAGGGACCACATCCCCCAAGTAGTGTACCTCAATCTAAAAGAAACTACATTTTCTTAGCTTAGCATACAATTGATGATCCCTCAACAACCTTAATACTACTGTTAAATGTTTGGCATGCTCTTCCTCATTTTTAGAATATACTAGTATATAACAAACTTATCCAAATATCGATACAAAACACTATTCATCAAACACATGAATGTAGTTGGAGCATTAGTTATGCTAAATGGAACAACAACAAACTCATATTACCCATACCTAGTCCTAAATATAGCCTTGTAAGTGTCATCCTCTTTGATGTATACCTGGTGGTATTCATATTTGAATTCAATCCTTGAGAACACTAATTCTCCCTTTAGCTGGTAAAACAAGTCACAAATCTTTGACAAAGGGTATCTGTTCTTGATAGTCACTATGTTCAACTCCATGTAATCAATTCATAATATGAGGTATCATATTTGTTCCTCACAAACAAGATCGATGTGTTTGTAGGTGATACACTTGGCCTAATGTATCCCTTGTCCAACATTTCCTTCAACTTCAACTTGAACTCAATCAAATTTGGTGTTCTCATCATGTAAGGTGATTTTGATGTTGGATTTTCCCCTGGAACTAACTGAATAAAAAATTATACCTCCTTATGAGGTGGAAACTTAGTAATGTCCTCAAGGAATACATCATGAAACTGCTGCAACACTGTATATCTGGTGAACACATCTTCATCCTCAACCTCCTTACCCTTATCACTAGAAATGTGTACTGCAAATAAGTTTCACCCTTTCCTGTGGCTATGCTTTTCTTACATAGTTGTCACCATCCTAACTAATGTGGCTTTCTTCTTACCTTTCAAGACTCTTGGTTCTCCATTATCAACAACACACTCAATAGCCTTGTGATACAAGTCAACCTTGGTTCTATGTAGATACAATCAATCCATTCCCAACAACATACTATTTGATTACAACGGTAACTCATTCAAATGTGTTTCTCTAGGAATACCATTTAAATCAAATGAGAAAGCACTCACCCAATGATGAAATCACTTCTTTGTACCTGTAGCCAACTGCTCTAACCATGACTCTTCATGAATTTCCTTATTCAAACCACACTTACCCACCAAGTCAGTACTAATATAGATATAAGTAGATCCAGGGTCAATCAAAATAGAAATAACTTGATCACAAATCTTACTATCCATATCAATGATAGATGAATGGTGTTATGCTTGCCTATTGTCCACTGCTACATAGATACATGGAATACTCTGACCAACATTCCCAACAATTTGCACCTTGTGTGCATTTTATATCTTAGGCCTTCCATCCTAATGTTGTAGACAATCTCTTGTAAGATGTTCCTCACCATATGTCCAACACTCCAACCGACCAGTGCCCTCACCTCTATGTTGTTGTTGTGACCCATGTCCCTATCTAGGTGCATTAAATCTCTTTTGTGGACTTAGCCACATTTTCTCCCCCATATGCATGTTGAGGCCTTGTCCTCTATTTTCCCTTCAATATTCCATGCTGAGATTCATTCTTACGCTTTGATTTCTCATAATAATGCTTCAGTTTCGCAATTACTTCCTCAAGTGACTGAGGCTCATCATACTCAATATGATTTATAAATAGTAATAGAAAACCACTAAAAAATATCTAAACTTTAGCCTTCTCATCAGTAAGATAGGGTACATACCTCAATAGTTCCAGAAACTTGGTATTGTACTCTTCGTCTATCATTGATCCCATTTTAACTCATAGACTTCTTTAGCCTTACTATCACAGTACCTTTATGACAAGTACTTCTTCCTGAAAAGCCTCTTGAATTCCTGCCAACTCAAGTCATTTATCTTGATGTCTCTAACCTACTTAACATCTTCCCACCAAATGCGTTCTTTACCTTTCAATATGAAGATACCTATTCTAGCCTTCACGTTATCTATGTACTCATGCAACTCAAATAATTTGTTCATCCCAATTATCCAAGCCTCTACATCTTCTGAATTCTTCACATCTCCATCGAAAGTAGGTGGTTTTTCTTTCTTGAATTCATCCCAAAAGTATCCCATATCATTCCTCCGGTAAGGATGATAACAATGATGATCATGATGTTTATCAGAACCAGAACTAGAATAATACATGTACTCATTTCCCCTTCTTTCTGGAGTGTCCAACAACCTACCATCTCCCATTGTATCAGATCTGTTCGACATGTGCCTGCGAGGAGATCTACTGCCATATGCTCCATTAGTCCCATCCTCATGTGCATGGTTGATATGAAGCAGCCCTTGTCACTGCAGTTCTGAAAAACTCTGCAGAAGTATAGCATTGATCTTTGCTTGCTTCTCTTGTGCCTATATCATCTAATCATTATCTTCCATACAACTCTTTATCTCTTCCTTCAAGCTTCTCAATGTAGTATCCAAATCAGAAGTATGTTGCACACCATGTTGCTGATATGATGCATAGGGAGATTTTATGTAGTCTACCACTTTTCTAGCCATTTGATCTTTGTCTTCCTACAATGCACAATATGTCAGATAAACAAAATCACAATAAACCAACATACCTTAGTATATCTCGGGGAGGATACCTTGTCTGCAAGATCAACAAACCAGCATGATACATGTATAACATAAACATAGCAACATATAGATATACACAAATGAATGTATCAATATATAAACATTGCTCTAACTAGGGTCCATTCATCAATACATGGCCATATCATCAATGCATGATATGACCTCATGCATGAAAAAAAAAATTAGCCATTATACACATTACTACATGCAACCGACAATATGCATAAGAAATGGCTAGCCAACTACAAATACACATAAACACATGTAGGCAAACATAATCGATCAGTTCTTGCAATCAACGTAAAAGATTGATACATGTAATCAAAATATTCAAAATCTAACCTAACATACAAGGATGTAAGTTGATGACATAACATCAACATGTAAGTGACAAATAACTGTATGCAATTAGCCACATACTCATATGAAATACTCTTCATGAAATCAAAACATCAAATTATCCACGATAACAACACTACAATGGTAATCCAACATTAAGAAATTGCAAAAAGTATATAGTGTAACAGACAAACATGCAACTAACATGCATGCATAACCAACACATTCAACCCATCTAGTTTGAGAGTTGAACCATGCTCTAATACCCTCTATAACACCCTCCTCCCACATCCACTCAAGGAACCATGCCAACTGAGGTAAACATGAGACAAGAGGCTACTATGATCAGATTTAACCTCCTAGGTGACCTTAAGGAAGTGGGATCAACAGAACATCACACACAGTCATCCAACATCATCAACAGAACCCTTAGGAGACAAGTCGTCCACTCAGACAACCTGTCCTTGGGCTCCACCATTGTTCTAGACCTCTTAGGCCATAGTTGATCTCACGTTATGGGCAAGGGAGCAACCAAAAACCAAAAGTTGCTCTCATAGTCCAACCTTCCAGTGACTGTGGACAAGAATTACCAGTTCTCTGCTAGCGAACCCGAGATTTAAGCCACTTTTTCAGTCTAAGAACCCATACCATTAGCTAGAATGGAATGAAAGCTTGAAATCAATAAAATTATAGGGAAACAATGAAGCGAAGGAAATAAACTCAACAAGACCTTATCTAGCCCCTTACTAGCCATGATAGACATTTCGTCAAACATATCATCGACATATAACCTACAGGTTTAAACAACATAATTAAGTGTAGGGATCTAATACTTATCTAAGAATCACTATAAACCATTGTTCCCTCATGTCATTTGTTGAATATCTATCAGGTCACAGACACATTATCCATTCATATCCAAGTAAAAACATGCTGAGATCCATACATAGTTGTTGTCATAAAATGTGCATATAGACAACATAATAGGAGCAAAAATACAATAAACATATCAACCATCAAAATTCATATATACATTAGTAAATTTACACATGAAAAATCAATGGAATGAATTTCTCATTAATCAATGCAATGAACCAATCGGTGATGGGACTACCACGTTCCACTCGGCCATGGATTGGCTGAGCCAAGTCACTCTTCGTCCAATCACCACTCTGACATATTATAAGCATGAATGTGGGACTCATCGAACACATCAAAAACAACAATCGATGTGGTTGCCACCAGATTTCTCCACCTACACCTTAAGGAATTTGAGTGCCTCCTACTCTCTCAAGCTTTACGTGCATTCCATCCTGGAATCACTAGGCCCAATGAAGAGAAAATAAACCTCTTATCTTTACCGTATATCCCACCATTCACCGGCTAGGATTCCTAGGCCCACCGAGGTACACAATCTAGCTTTACCACAACACATAGTCCATTTCAACGGTTATTAGGTTAGCGGCTTCATGCATCTTTAGTTCGGTTAAGGGAACACTACACCATGTTTTAGTAAATTTAGAGATCCACCCCACTCAGCTTCAAATCCAATATGACCATCCCACACAAACTGAATGAGAGAACCCATCTCGTCAAAGCTATCAGGAAATGGCAAGGCTAGCCTGAAAATACTGTCAAACCTAGAAAAACACATGCCATGGTAGAAAACAAACACATGAAATCCCATGCATGCCAAATCTAGTAAGGAAAATACACATGCAAGTCGATACCTGCAATGAAGCCTGCTATAGCTGCTTGATCTTGCCTCTCGCCACTTGATCTTTGATGTGAGAGAGAGTGAATAATGATGAAATCAAAATCTAAACTGGGAAAAGGTTACCAACTGATCCTCATAAGCCTTTTTATGAATGAGGCCTCTATTTTCTTCATTTTCCATTATTTAAGTCCTCACATGCAACCTGTGACCTTTCACATCCTTTTTCTCCTAATTTCCATTATTTTCATAGACATTTGTGCCAAAATTCCATTTTTCCTTTCCAGAGCCTTAGCTATTTACTTTGCCAATTTCCTTAGCCATAAAAAACCAAATTGAACACCCCCTAGGATGTCTAGCCCAACATTCAACTTGGAATAAGTGTACCATTCATTTGTGGTTCTAGTTTTTAATTTTTATTACATGAAAGTTTCACTAGGGTTGCTCCACTCAGTCAATTTCACTTCGAGATCAAATACATTAAAGGGAAGGAGAATAAGGTTCCAAATTAATTGAGTAGGAGAGTGTAGGTAAACCATGTTGTAGTTATGAGTTCTTATCGGACAGATCTACATGATCGAATCTTACAATAATGACAATAGGATGACAAATATCAACAACTTAAGCATAGGTTACAACAGGTTATAAATGAACAAGATGTGGGTTATCATCTCATGGTAGATGGTTTGGTGAGATTTAGGGACATGATCTATGTGCTAGATGACAGTGAGCTCAAGAAGTTTATCTTGAGGGATTTTCATGTCAAGCCATATTTTGGTCACCTTGGATATTAAAAGATATTGACAGGTGTGAAGAATTTTTATTATTGGCTAAATTTGAAGAAGGTAGTGGCAAAGTTCTTTTCTATATGCTCGGACTGACAGCAAGTGAAAGCTAAGTGGAAGCACCCAATTAGTTTGTTATAGCCTCTTTTGAATCCGGAGTGGAAATGGGAGGTCACTTCCATGGATTTCATTACACGTTTGTTGAGGACATCAAAGTAGCATAATTCCATCATGGTTATGGTTGACAAGCTGAGGAAGATAGCTCACTTCATTCCAGTGAAGACTACTTACTCAGCAGGTGAGGTAGCACAAGTCTTCAACAAGGAGATAGTGAGATTGCATAGTATTCCTAAGGAGATCATATCAGATAGAGATGCCAAGTTCACTTCGAAGTTTTGGAAGGAGTTGTTTGCAGGAATTAGTATCGAGTTGGCCTTTAGTACATCTTATCATCCATAGACAGATTGACAGATAGGGAGGGTCAACAAGATTATGGAATACATTAAGAGGATGTATGTTATGCATCAACAGAGGAGGTGGGAGGAGTATCTTCCACTGGTGGAGTTTTCTTACAACAATGGTTATCAGGAGTCACTAAGGATGAGTCTGTTTGAGGCACTTTATTGGTAGAGTTTTAATACTCCCATCAACTAGAGTGATTGATTGAACAACGTACTTATTGAATCAAACATGCTAGAAGAGATGGAATAAGAAATGTAGGTTATAAACAGGAATCTAAAGGAAACAAACAATAGAGAGAAGTGTTATGAAGATCAATATAGGGAATTTAAGGAGTTTCAGGTTGGGGAGCATGTGTACTTGTGCATCAAGCCCAATAAGAGCTCCTTGAGGATTGAGTCATGTACGATGTTGGCACCTCAGTATTACAAGATTTTCAAAATCTTTGAGAGGATTGGACGAGCGTCTTACAAACTTGCATTGCCTCTGCAAGTGAAAGTGCATGATTTTTTCCATGCGTCATTGCTTATATGATATGTGAAATATGTTGATCATGTTATTGATTGGTGTATAATGCAGGTGGAACCTCAAAGCATATTACAACGGAAGCAAATCATGCTCTGGAACTAAGCAATTGAGCAAGTTAAAATGCAATGGAAGCACTTTGGACCTGATGAAGCTACATGGGATATGGCAGATCAAAAATGGACTATGTATCCTTCATTATTTTCTAGTGGAGGAAAATGAGTTTTTGTATATGTACATAGTTTTGTATGGTTGTTATTGTAAATCAAACAATGAGATATGCTATAGAGGTCCATTAAGTAGTATTATTGTCATGTTGTCATCTTTTTCATGTTGATTTACTTTTCAACAAGTTGTTCATTGTAAATATCACATCGAGCTATGTTATAAATGTCCATGGGAAGTATGTTTTGGTTTTCAGTGGTCTTGGTAGTTCTAGGTGTCATAGAACATTGAGGACATTGTTCCCCTAAGGGGGAGGTTCTTTTAATAGCCTTGGGTTAAAAGTTAACGTAATAAAGTTAATAAACGAAAAATAATACCAAGTTCATGGGACACACATTCCGAGCTTAATGCTGGGAAAACCATCCTAGTGGGTGTTAATTTGGTTTATTATGGCTAAGGAAATTGGCGAAGGAAATTAAAAAGGCTTTGTGAAGAAAAAAATTCATTATTTGCATATTAGTTATGAAAATAAAGCAAATTAGGAGAAACGGAAGGTGAAAGGTTACATGTTGCATGTGAGGAGGAAATTGAAGGAAAATAGAAAATGAAGAAAATAGAGGCCTAAATGATAAAAAGGCTTCTAAGGATTAGTTCACAACTTTTGGCCAGTTTAGCCTTTTGCTAGTTGAGTTTTGGAATTAGCTTCAAAGAGGATAAGAGCACTAGGAGGAGAAAGTAAGCAAGCAAAGGAAAGGAAAGACAAGAAATCAAAGGAAAGAAAGGATCAAGAACGAAGAGTTGGATCAAGTGGCTTCAACGAGAATGCTTGTAGGTAACATGTTGGATTTGTGATGTCCTAGCTAGTTCTGGCATGCATGGTACATGCATGTGTGTATTTCATTAATTTTTTGTCATTGGCATGGGCTTTTCTTGGTTTAACAGTGGTTTCAGCCTTGGCTTACCATTTTTGGATAGTCATGGTGTGATGGGATTCATTATTGGTTGAGCTTTGGATTTCCTGAAGGTTTTGAATCCTACTAAGGTGGTCTCAAGAAAATTCCAAGGGTTGGGGATGGAGATGGTTGTCTCCTAGAAACTCTCAATAACTAGGTGGAGACAAGAAAATTCCTGAAGGGACAGTGAAGGCATTTTGAGGCATCTAGGCTCGATTTTGGTTTTGTCATCTTAGGACAAGTTTAGGTGATATCAAGATAGCATGAGGGTGGAAGTGGTTTAACCTCTAAATTCCCTTGGTTTTTTATGTATTGTTTTATCCCATGAGATCCCACATTCATGCTTAGAATATGGCACAGGGGGTGATTGGTTGAAGGAGATATTTGGTTCAAACCAATATTTGGTCAGGTGGTACATGGAAGTCCCTGACTTGTTTCAATTTGTTATATGTTAATAATATCTATTTCCTCTTGTATTTTATGATTAAATGTACTTGTTATGATGCAAATTTGATGGTTGTCCTATCATTGTTATTAATCTGGTTATATGTTGGTTATGAACATGGTTTATGGAAGATTCCAATTATGGCTCTTATCATGTTTTTATTACTAAATGAATTGTTATTGAATGAATGACCTATTAGATGTTATTACATCTATTGTGAGATGGAATTAGACTTTCTTGATGATTCTCAGATAAGTTTCAGATCTCCATGTACAGATATATTCATGACCTGTAGATTTCATGTTCACCATATGATTGATGGAATGTTTGTAATGGTTCTTCCTGGTTAGGTCAATTTATCCTCTAATTTTTTTTTAAATATCTTTATCCTAGTGTCATTCATAATTCTGGAAATTTTTATCAAGTTATGCACAGAGGTCTGGATCCTAGCCCTAAAAAAGTGGCTCAAATTCATGGGTCGCAAGCATAGAACCTGGAATTCTAGATTGCAGTCACTAGGAGAATGGTCTATCCATGTGAAGGGAGAGTTACAGTCATTGAATTTCCTTTTTATACAAGTGACTGTGTTTCTAGGTCATTGAAAAGGAAAGTTATCTTAGGTTTATGACACTTGGAATGGTTGTTTGGCTCCTCGGGATATTGTAGTTCATGAGGAAGGTTAGTAAAGTTATGGTTTTTTTATTCCACTTAATTTACTATACTTAGGAGGTTGATTCATGTCATAATATCCCTCCACTCATGTTCACCCAGGTGGACAAGTGAAGATGGGTAAATGTGGGAGGTGGCATTACAGACTCCTCTATAGGAATGAAGCAAGAAAGTTGAGGATAACCACCGAAGGGAAGAGTGACCCAAAAATAATGCTACTTTGTCACTTACATGATACTATAAGTAGTGTAAACTGATTGTAGTCGCATAAGAGTGACTACCCTATAATAGACAAAACCTCACAACATAATAACTTCGCAAAGACCCAAAAAACATGAATACAAGAGCATGACAAGGTTTGAGCAATGTTGTCGGTGTTGGACCCACCCACATGTCAAGGGGATCTCCCTGATAAGAGGTCACAATCATACCTTAGACCATTTGGTGTAGAAGTACCAGTAATGTGTTGTAAGGTAATGCCTTGACCGTGATGTCACACAAAGGCAGGTAAGGTAAATCTGTCAGTAGCAAGGGTGTGACTGATGTAGAGAGTCAAGAAATGTGTATTAGAGGTTCCAACATTTCGAAGGGAGAGGAAGGTGAAGGTGAGTTCTAGGTTGAAAGGGATCAGTCCCAACTCAGCTAGGAACACACCTCAAAAGGGACATGCGCAACTTTCGGTAGAGTAGTCCACTCAGATGAAACATGCACAATATACAAGGTAAGATAACATGAACATTACTTATGGATAAGTCTGAGATGATTGTGATGATTGATATAGCAAGATTCATGAGAAAGATCTGCCTGATGTATGAAAAAGCAGTCGACACAAATGGTGACAACATTGATAACATATGCAACACATTAACAACAAGATTCATATAATTGCATACAAATCAGTTCATACACAAGTATGTAAGTTAAAAAACATATCTCGTTAAGGCAACTGGAACATACCAACTATAATAACAACTTATTCATTAAAATGTGTTGGCTCTTATTATATAGAGAAGTGTAAGTCGCAAGTGATACAATACATCCATTTAAACCTACTAGCCCCAACTATGGAATGTTATAGCCACATTTTCCTGTTCCTCCAAAGAGATATACTAGCTCCGTGCAGTCGAGAAGCCAAGGCTCATTACAATCCTGTCCAAGCCTTCTTCAGTCTTAGTAGAAATTTGGCTAACAAAAATAGTATACAATGATTTATGAGGGACTATTTATAGCAAAGGGTGGGGTGACCTTTGAAATTCCCCTTTGTGATAGTTAAACTACCCTCATGACTCTTCACCTGCTCTATTACTGTTACATCCAACTGTTGACACTTGACTTACATTTGACATGACTCAACATTACAATGCACATGTACTTATGTGAGACAACATGGCTTGAGTAAACCTTGAGGGACATCACTGGCACTCGGTCCACTATAGTGAGACCAAATCTTTGACATGTTCGTGATGGTGAAGTTGGTGAGTTGATCCCAAGCTTGGTCATCTGTGATGGTGTGCATGCACCTCATGGTAACATCTTGCTAAAGCAAACTCTTGCTTTCATTGCAAGCAGTGCATTGTTGGCATTGTGTTACAGGTGTTGTCCTTGATGGAAACTCATTCAGATGATAGTTCAGAGTACAACAACAAAGGATTACAAATTAGACTCCAAAGAATGAAGAAAGAGAGGTATATGCAGGTTCACTTTTTCCAAGAAGCGTATACATGGGAGTTAACAAAAAAAAAGGGGTGTATAATGTATACACACACTTTCACAAAAGGGAAAGCGTGTACATGTTGGAAAACTGAGTTTTTGGTCCAAGGTATTTGGTCAAAGGTATTTTGATCCTAGGTATTTGGTCCGAGGTATTGACTCGACATATTGACCCGAGGTATTTGGTCCAAGGTATTGGTGCTAAATAGTTTTGGTCCATGGTATTGAGAAAGGCCTAAAAGTATATGAGGAGGAGAAGATCATTAGGCCAAGTGTGCAAGTATTGAATATTTAATGAAGTGTGAGATCCAGTATAGAGGTTATGAGCTTCTGATGCTCTTCTTGATCTAATCGAAGGATGCACCCATGTGGTTGATGATGGCTTATTGATTGAGATCATAAACCCTTAAATGTATTATCATTATGTGGTTTGATCATGGATAGTCTAGATCTGAATACTGACGCATGTTTTATTCTACAAATGTTAAGATCTGGTTATGATTAGATTTTGAAATAGCTGTGAATTTTTTAAGTTAGTATTTGCAGATCTGTATGCTAGTTTGCTTTGGTAAAAATGCATATACATGTTGGTTTGGCTCATCAGATTAGCGTATACATTATGAAATATGATATGTTAACTTGCAGTTGGTTCAGTGGTTGTTGCAGAGTTCTAGGTTCTACTCTGGGTTCTAGTGACTATGTTTTGATGACAATATTATGATGATGGGCCTTCAGTGATTCAGTTGTGGGTGATTCAGATATTGATGATTGAGTTTCAATGATTGGTTAATGCAGATGTATTTTATGGTTGTATAGGAGTGGTGATTGATTTTGAGCTTCAATGTTGTTGATGGGTCCAGTATGAAAATTGGATGAAACATGGCCTTCAGATTATGGTGTTGTGTTCCAGGAGTATCTCGTCTAAAAATTTATGAAACGTGGTCCCTAGAGGAGGAGAGAAGGTTGTAGCCTTCTGTACATCAGCACCTACGTACTAGTAAACATATCAGCTAGTACAAGAGCTAGGGGCTTAGAGCTCCCTTCTAGTAATAGCCGGAAAACAAGTGAAGGTCGGAGCCTTCAGTAGGTGAACACCTACGTACTGCTATGAGTTTGCACTGGTACAAGATTGTAAACAGTTTTTTCTTATATTAAAAGAAGACAACAACACATGGTTTTTGTCCCGCATTGGGTTTCCACCTTAAATCTTGGTGTTCATGTGTGTTTCTTAGGTGTGATGGTTTGTTCTGATATTACTACACATGGTTACTATTTATATGGTTAATGAAGTATTGATGCATTGATTAAAGATCAACATGTGATGAATTAACTGAATCATAAGTTTGCTAGATATACATCGGTTGTCTTAAATACAGTTGCATGTACACGCGAGTTACCTTCATTGAAGTAGCGTATATAAATCTGATCATGGAAATGAAAAAGTTATTTATTTGACTAATACTGATTCACGACCCCCCGGGTATTATTTCCAACAATTGGTATCAAAGCAGGTCCTTTGGTAGAAGCTTAAATGCTTGAAGGAGATCCATAGAACAAAGGGAAAGAAGCTAAAGAAGAAAGTGACTAGGAAGAAGAGGACAACTCAAAGGAACAACGACAGTAGGAGAGACAATTGGTCATTAGGTGGAAGCAAGTATTCAGATTTTGAATCACCTTAGATTGAATATGGACAAACAAATGAAGCATCAGGTACACATTTTTGGTCTTCTAGTGATACTTTTCTTTGTTCATGTAATATTGGAGATATTGGAAGTGATTGTGAAAGAAACATAGAGACAAAAGTTAAAACAACCACAGATAAAATTAGAGATCAACAAGATCTATTTAACAAAAGGGAGTGTTCCTTCAAAGAAAAAGTTACTAGATTAAAAGCTCAGCTAGAGGAAGGAAACAAAGTAAGGAAGCAATACAAGGAAAAGGAAGATCAATTTCAAAAGCTACAGGATGATGTGACATCTTTAGGAAATGAAATAAATGATTAGAGTATAGCAATCAAGAGACTTAAACATAGATCCAGTTACTATGTAAGTCTTGAAGCTAAGATCCTCTCTCTAAAAGAAGATCTAGAAAATAAGCAAAGTGAAGAACTACCTCAAGCAAATGAAGAACAATAAAATGAGATTCTCAAATTAAGGTAACAAGTGGAAGAAGGAAGAAAGGCTGAAGAAATCTTGAAGAAGAAATATCTGGAAAAGGAAGAGCAATATCAGGTTGAGATGAATATCTTAAAAGGTAAATTAGAAGAAAAGGATAAATTGTTATGATTTCAAGGCAATACTAAGATTTTGGATAATATTCTTAGTAGTCAAAGGTCTCCTACCATCAAAATTGCTCTTGGTTTTCGTGAATCTGTTGAAGGTGAATCTAGTTCACAAGGTGAAGCAAGGAACTCTAATGCAAAATCTGAAATGCTGAACAAGAAGATGAGAGGTCAACCCCATCAACAACCAAGGAAAGAAAGTCTTCAAAGAAAATCTTTTACTCCTAATTGTGGAAGTGATAGATAGTTATTTCCTTTGATTAATAATGTTTAATGTTTTATATGTCATAATTTTGGACATGTTGTAGTGAGATGAAAAAGTAGAATGGTTCAAGACCATCACGCAAAAAGATCATCAACTTCCAGGTACATTAATGGATATTGTTTTTCTTGTAATATGTTTGGTCAAAGAGCCATTGACTTCTATAGAAGGAATATGAAACATGTAAGATGTTATGCATGTGGCAAGTTTGGACATGTAGGAAACGAATGTAGGAGAAAATTTCAGGAACCATACCAAAAGGAGAAAACATCATCACACTCAAAGATATGGAAGAGGAAGGAAGTACAATCAGAAAAATGTGGCATGGCATAGTGTATGGACATAACAGACTGAGGGGGGAGCTAAAAGTCTGAAACTTCAATGTTCTAAATCACATACACAAGTTTCGTGAAGACAGGTCACATATATATGCGAGTTAGAAGCTGCACAATCGTGTATATGTGGTTTGAGGAAAAATATAGTGGGACAAACTAAGGAAAACTGATTTGATATGATTCAAATAATTATCAGTTATATTTTATGTCGTGATGATAGATAACTACAATTTGTGGATGTTATTTAGAAGTGTTTTTGATCCTCACAACTTGTTGATAACTTGATGTATATCTGATTGATGATGATGCCTTGATACTTCTTACTGATATATGCAATGATCAAATCTGACAGTGAACAGGTGGAACAGGTTCAGGGGGAGAATGTGATATGCTTCTAATAAAGTGTTGTTGGCATTATATTTAGAAGTCTTTGGTAGTTATAAGTAGAACTTCGGCGTAAATCACATAAAGAGAGACATTTTTCAATGCGTTTCGAACCAACCAGTGTGGGTCATCGTCAGGACAAGTTGAAGAAGTAGATCCAGCTTTGTATGTTAAATAGTTTGAGCAGAGCCTCCAACGGCTAATTTTGACTTAGGGACCACAGTCAAAAATTCAAATCGATAATATAATGGGAGTTAGTTATCACACCTTAAATGATATAAAAGAAATAATTATAGTTGTTGTTTACATTATTAGTTTATTAAAAATTGTAACTTATATGGGAATTAGTTAGATCAAAGATCTAACATCTATATATATATATATATATATA
>APFE030954009.1:7746-21492 GCA_000404065.3 Pinus taeda | reverse complement strand
AGAGGGAGGAAGAGAAAGACTAGGACGAAAGGGCAAGGATCCAACATATACTGATCTTCCAGGCATCATCTCTATTGAGATTGTTAGGCCTTATTTCAATCTCAATAGCTTCCCTGAATTTACGATGATGGAAATGAGCAACTTTGGCAACAACCTCGGCATCCTCTATACACACCTGATGCTTGGTATTTTCTACATGCTCTGC
Organism: Pinus taeda; assembly: GCA_000404065.3. Taxonomy (NCBI): domain Eukaryota; kingdom Viridiplantae; phylum Streptophyta; class Pinopsida; order Pinales; family Pinaceae; genus Pinus; species Pinus taeda. Next base: position 21,287 of record APFE030954009.1, on the reverse strand, counting down.
CAATGCTGAAGACTTGGATCTCCCATGTCTTAGGTCAGCTGCATGTTCACTGATCCTCTGATGGATGGAGCGCCATATTTCCCCAATATGGGGGGTCCCACAAGAACAAGGGATCAAGTAGGCACCCTTCATGCCTTTAGGGTTAATGGGATCTTTCACCGATCTGATGGAATTGCAAATGGTCTTGAGGGGCCTAACGGTTGAGGGAATATCATACCTCTTAAGGATCCGAGCAATCTTGTCCGTGGTTCCTTGGTCATAGGGAAGATGGACACCTAGACGATGCTCCTTTGGCTCTTTCTTAATTAACACATTTTTAGAGGCTTATATTGCTTAATCTACATAGTTGTTTTGACGATGTACACATACATACTATTGATCTTGATGTTGCTGATAGATGCTGATGGTGCAGATCATATATGGTGTATGATAGTTGCTGATGTATATCATGATCTTGTTTAGATTTTTGGTCCTTGTTATAAATGTCATCATTTGATGTAATGGTCATGAAAATACCTATTTTGTAACCCCACTATGCATGGGAAGGATGATGTAATAATTTCTATTTCAGTCATGTATAAATTGGTATATCCCCACTTGGTTGGGAAATTGATATATGTATGAGTCATTGGTGATAGGAAGGTCAAAGTCACTTAGTTGAGTTATAGAGTCATGTTATTCTTTTAAAAATATTTGCAGACTTTGCATGTTCTCAGGGGGAGCATGGATGATATAGTGCATCTCAGCATGTACCAAGGGGGAGCTTAATTAGATAATTCAACATGTGCTCAAGGGGAGCATGAACAACATAGGGGAGAGAATAGCACTTTTCCCTTGATGTCAAAGAGGGAGAGTTTCTTGGTGTTATTGTTTCCATCAAGTCAAAAGTGGGAGATTGTTGGCATTATGTTACAGGTGTTGTTCTTGATCGCAACTCACTCAGATGAAAGTTCACAGTACAACAGCAAAGGACTACAGATCAAACTCCAAAGAATGAAGAAAGAGAGGTATATGCCGGTTCACTTTGTCCAAGAATCATATACATGTGGGTTAATAGAACAAAATGAGAATATAATGTATGCAGACACTTTCACAAAAGGAAAAGCACGTACATGTTGGAAAACTAAGTTTTTGGTTTGAGGTATTTGGTCCAAGGCATTTTGATCCAAGGTATTTGGTCCAAGGTATTGACCCGAGATATTTGGTCCAAGGTATTGGTCCTAAGTAGTTTTGGTCCATGCTATTGAGAAAGACCTAAAACTAAAGAAGGAGGAGAAGATCATTAGGCCAAGTGTCCAAGTATTGTATATCTGATGAAGTGTGAGATCCAATATGTAGGTTATGAGCTTCTGATGCTTTTCTTAATCTGATCAAACGATGCACCCATGTGGTTGATGATGGTTGATGGATCGGGATCATAGAGCCTTAAATGTGTTATCATTATCTAGTTTAATCATGGATAGTCTAGATCTGAATACTGACACATGTTTTATTCTACAAATTTTATGATCTGGGTATGACTAGATTCTGAAATAGCTGTAAAGTTTTAAAGTTAGTATTTGCAGATCTGTACGCTGGTTCGCTTTGGTAAAAGTGCGTATACAAGTTGGTTTGGCTCATACATGAAATATGATATTTGAATTTGTAGTTGGTTCTAGTGGTTGTTGTAGAGTTCTTGGTTCTGCCCTGTCTTGTGGTGACTGTGTTTTGATGACAGTATTCTGATGATGGGACTTCAAAGATTTAGTTATGGGTGATTCAGAGATTGATGATTGAGTTTCAATGATTGGTTAATGTAGATGTATTTGATGGTTGTATAACAGTGGTGATTGATTTTGAGCTTCAATGTTGTTGATGGGTCCAGTATGAAAATTGGATGAAACTTGTTCTTCAGATTATGGTGTTGTCTTCCAGGAGTATCCAGTCTGAAAATTTATGAAACATGGTCCCTGGAGGAAGAGAGAAGGTCATAGCCCTCTGTAGGTCGGTGCCTACATAGTGGTAAACATATAAGCCAGTACAAGAGCCTAGGATTTGGATCTCCCTTGCAGTAATAGCTGGAAAACAAGTGAAGGCCAAAGCCTTCAGTAGGTCGATGCCTACATACTAGTAAATGGATCAGATAGTACAAGAGCTAGGGGGTTGTAGCTCCCTTCCAGTAGAAACTAGAGAAGGAGAGAAGGTTGTAGCCTTTTGCTGGTGGGTGCCTGCGTACTGGTATGAGTCTACACCAGTATAAGATTGTAAACAGGTTTTTCTTATATTAAAGGAAGACAACAACAGGTGGATTTTGTCCAGCATTGAGTTTCCACCTTAAATCTTGGTGTTTATATGTGTTTCTTACATGTGATGGTTTGTTTTCATATTACTATACATGGTTAATATTTATATGGTTAATGAAGTACTGATGCACTGATTAAAGATCAACATATGATGAATTAATTGAATCATAAGTTTGCTGGATATACATTGGTTTCCTTAGATACAGTTGCATGTACATGTGAGTTACCTTCATTGAAGTAGTGTATATAAATATGATCATGGAAATGAAAAAGTTATTGATTTGAATAATAGTGATTCACCCCCCCCCCCCCCCCCCCCCCCCCTCAGTATTATTTCCAACAATACAATGAATTATGAGGGATTATTTATAGCAAAGGGTGGGGTGACCCTTTACATTCCCCTTTGTGACAGTTCAACTACCCTCATGACTCTTCACCTACTCTATGACTGCTACATCCCACTCTTGACACTTGACTTACACTTGACATGACTCAACATTGCAATGCACATGTAATCATGTGAGACAACATGGCTTCAGTAAGCCTTGCAAGACATCACTGACACTCGATCTGCTATGGTGAGACCAACTCTTTTAAATGTTTGTGATGGTGAAGCTGGTGAGTTGATCCCAAGCTTGGTCATCCATGATGGTGTGCATGCACCTCATGGTGACATCTTGCTGAAGCGAACTCTTGCTTTCGTTGCAAACAGTTCATTGGTTCAACCCCTTCATCAAACTCGTTTTTTAACATGTGCCTGGTATTCTTGGGTGTGGTTGAACCCACAACACGATGATGCATAGTCTCTGTGTTGATATTCAACTGTGTGTTGGTGGTCATGCGCATCAACTTGCCGAAGTACTCGTTCAGCTCTAGTTGGACTTGCTTCTTGTTGCCTTGGTGAGTGTGTTAAATGGTTTTGATTGAATGAGTGCACACAATGACATGAATGCTACTGAATCCCTTACATGTGATCAACCACACTGCTCACCATGTTTGCTTCGTGTTAGCTGTTGGGATGGATCTTTAACTTGTCCAAGTGCACTTTCATCCGTGAGCACACATTGCGCCCAATGTTGTTCATGATCCTGCTGCAACTCATTCATCTATATACGCAGCTTCATGTTCTTCTTGAGTTGCTTATTCAATGCATGCAACTCCTTCTTTGTTACATCTTCTACCTTTGCATGATCTTCGTGTCGCGTCGTCACTCCATAGCCGAAGTCTCCAAAGTTGCTTTCATCATCACTCGACCTATTTAAGATTGCAACTTTGTTGCATCTCTATGTTTTCAACAACCCTCCTCTTGCATTTGTTGCATTTGGTATGTTGTCTTCAGTTGTTGTTCATGATGTTGCTCAATGTGATGTTGTCACTTGATGTCCTTGTCTACAAACATCTTGATGTCTTCGTGAGTAGAAAATATCATAGACACTTAATCAACTGCATCCCTAAGCGTGCTCTAAATGATGTCCTTATCTTTTCTCTTCTAGAAACAATTGTTCCTATACTCATGAGAGAAGATGAACACCTGTTATACCTGGAGACATGGAAACACTCATACCAAGCAATCTGTCAGTCGAAAACCAAAATAAACATGAGAAGTAACTTGCAACATACCTAGGTGAATGATCATGAAGGTTAAACAATTTCGGGTGGGAGGTCAAGAGACCGACTGCCAAGACTGCTCAAGGCACAATCTAGGCTGCTGGGAGACTGGATGACTACTAGAAGTGCACAATGCAGAGTCCAATCTAGCTTTTAATTCCTGGGATTGTGCAATGCACAATTGCAACTGGGAAGGACTGGTAGCCTAAGGACAGATGTGCACAATTTCTTTATCAAAGCAGCCATTATCCTCTAGAAATGTGCAAAACAGTCCTGGAGGCTAGTGTTGGGTAGTAATGAGCAAATATAGAGAGCAAGGTGAGCCTTCCTTTCCCAGATTGCGTAATCCACCCTTCATGAAGGTAGAGCCCAAGCCAAGGTTGGCCCAACTTGTCAATGGGCGACTAAATGAAGGTAAGTCAGTGAATACATGGTGACACTAAGTGGTAGAAAAAGTGATTCACAGTGCATGCAAAACATGAATGAAAGAGTTAGCAAGAAGATCAACATGCGTGTGGGTGAAGCAGTTTTCCAGTTGGGCGAACGTCCATGAAAAACTGTTTCATGCATGCGACAATAGTGAGATAGTAACGAAAACTAAAACAGAGCTAGGAAAAGCTAGAATACATGTAAATGGTATCAAGCATTCAAATCAATCAAGAAAACACTACTCACACAAGCACAAATACAAAAAGCGACAAAAATGTAGCACAAGGCATGGGAAGCAGGTTTATGCGAAAACAACTAAGTTGAATGTGCCGACTACTACTAGATGTGATGTGGGATGTCAGAGCTGCAAGGTTGATGTGAGGAATGAGCTTTGTGACATCCCACTGATGAGTTTTGATAACTTTGGGGTTGTGACTCGTATTCCACAAATCTAGGGGAAGTTACACTTGGTGGGAGGTTTATGAATTTCTCCTTGCATGCAACCTCCAACTGCTAAACATAGATCCTTGAAATGAGGAATGCCTTTGTATGCTTCTTTAGGAGAAGTAACCCATGCATGCAAGTCTATTTTGCTCAATCCCAAAGGGAATTAACCAACTCAGTTGCACATGTAAGAGACTTCTCGATCATTGGAGAAAAATGCGCATTTCTGGCTTGGAGCTGGGCTGGCTGCCCAAGATATTTGCATAATGTTTGGGCAGAGTAGCTGACTGATGCCCAGATTTGTGCAAATCCTGGGCTGAATAGCCTACTACTGGGAAAATTTGTGAAATCCTACTAGGAGGGTTGGCTAGTAGGATTGCAAAATCCTAGAGCCCAGCAGCCTGTCAAAGAGGATTGCGCAATTCCTAGGGGGAACGATGGTTGTCCTCTAGAAATGTGCAATTTTCAAGGGGAAGCTGCTCAGCCTGCAAGTAGGCCAAGTTCAAGTGAGCAGCCTGCGAGGCGAATGGATCAACTGTGATTGATGGGATGCCTTTATGTGAGGAAAACACTTGAAGATTGAGTACATGAAAAATAAAGACAAAGTCTTGTGTAAGGTTGGAAGGAAGGCACCAAAACAGGTTAAGGTAAAATTTTGGAGGGTGGTTGTAGCTGCTAGAACACTTGGCGACACACTGGTAGAACTCTAGCTCTCGGAATGGACCTTGTTCATGAAAGGCAAGTCTAACACCTCTGGAACTATTGTTCATCTCTCAACTCATCTTGTTTTCACACTATTTTGATTGTAAGATGTGGCATCTACCATATTCTTGGTCGATTGACATGCATTCCAGGCAAAGGAAACATAGTTATTTCGATTGGGGTTGAGGGCTATATATGTGCACAAGCATTATAGTCGTGAGAGTCTTAGTTTCATCTCTAATGTTGCTCCACTGCCAACAAGCTTGGACAGTACCCCAGTGGAGTCACATAGGAAGACAAGCATGGTTCCCCTGCTAGTGAGCCTAGTTAGTACCTCGGTGAGTTACTTACATCACCTCCCTACATAGGAAGCCTTTCTCTTCTTTCGCCTGATTCATTTTTCATTTTGATTTTTTTTTTTACTTTTCTTTTTTTTTCATTTTCACTATGCATAACACATTCATTTCAGAGGCAGAAGAGGGATCCTAACTTATTGAGAGGAAAAGAGGTTGTTCCAGCAAAGAAGTAGTTCATTATATCTCTGACGTGCCTATTAAAGTTTTCCTCCTCATCTTACTCTACTTGACTCGGTTGACAATGGTTAACTCAAAACAACTTACTAGAGAAGGTGACACTAGTTAGCGCACAAGCATTGTGTTTTCACCAAGGTTCACTTCGAACAATACATATTTTCCTTCGACATATCATGGACTAAAAGTAACAAGCTCATCATACAGAGGCAAGATCACAGATAACCAAGTGGTGATAGTTGTACAAACCCTCTTGTACTTTACCTAGCTCGCTTCAACAGTCATATATGGTTTCATGCAAAACTAACCTATGAATGAAACAAGTGAATGAACTAACAATCAATAAAGCAAAGCAAGAGTAGAAGCAAAAATGAAAGTGAAGCAAGTAAACAAGCCAGAAAATAAAGAATGTAAGAAAACAAGCATGCAAGCAAACAACTGAAAGTAAACACTACTCCTCCTCCTACACTAAGGGTACATGGGCCTGATCACATGAAGTGATACTTCTAGTGCAGCCACTGGCACATTGGTAGACCCATGTTGGTGAAGGCTTCATCTGTGAGCAACCCTGTTGTGTGAACCAGTGAGCAAGAAAGATATAACAATGAAGACAACCACACTTCGTGAATCAAAGTTCCCACAGGACATAAGTGAGTGCATGTGTATAATGGGCAGTTTACGAACTTATCATGATGTTGTGTGACACCACGTACAACTTTTAAACATGAGCACACACTTGATTGTCACATGCAAGAAAGAGAAAGAAACAAAGATAAATTGGGTCATGCATGAGTACTTGCAATGTAAGACTCCTCCAATGCATGAGCAATGGGATCATGTAGTTTGAGTGGAGGAAGTAAAATATGACTATTAGACTAATCTTGAGTGCATACAGATGAGTGACGAGGAGCCTTGAGTGCTTGAACAATTTCCTAATCAGAAGCGAAACCAACCTCAGAATAGAAACGGCCTAACATTACCATCAACTCGGGCTGAAGTGCCTTGATAGTCTGTGGGGTTTCAACTTTGTTGACAGATGTATCTTTGTGGACCAATGGCTTAGATGGATTAATAATGAGTGAATCAACATCGTGATCGGATGATGAGGTGAAGAGATCACGACAACCAAGATCAGAAAATTGAGGATGTTGGTCGGCATCCTCATGGTTTGATGAATCACATAGAGGGCTAGATGAGGAGGAAGGATGTTCATGCTCTACATTTATGGAAAAGGTAGATGAAAGATCAAGTGGATTTTCAATGAGTAATTGATCCTCTTTTTTGTCGAATGATGGACTAACATCTGGTGAGAACTGCGAGTGATCAACAATGGGTGCATTCGTGGATGAAGATACACATGAAAAATCATGGATGGAAAGTTCGCCAAAGAGGTTAGGAAAGACCGGAGGGGACTCAGACAGAAGGGAGTCATCCTTCACCGAGTGTTGATGTTCAAGATCCCACTCACACTCTTCATGAATGACTAGTTGCGCAACACTAACTCTGACGGTGGGTTGTTCCTCGTTCACAACAAGTGAAGAGTCTAGAATGGACGAACACAAGACAACATCATCTGGAGGAACACCTAAGTGTGAAGACATAGGTCGAAGAAAAGAATGAATATGACAACTCGAAGGACTCCCAACCAACTCTACATGAAAATTGAGTGGAGTGATGTTGGAAGGGTGTGAAGAATGAACAGATGTGCGAACATGATCCTTAGCATCATTGGGTGATGGTGGAGCTATTGAATGAGAGGGAGGCAGATGGTCCATTGAGATAGTGCTTGCTTCCACATGGGATTGTGGAGTTCCATCAACGAAGAAGGTTGAGCGAGGCTTGATATCAAGCTTTCTCTTGGGACGGGCATATTTCTTATGACAATCCTTGAACCAGTCCCAAAGATAAGTGAACTTCCTCTAACTCCTAGGAGCTTGAAATTGCAAGTCGAGGAAGCACTGCAAAAAATCAATAACATATTCATGTGGAGCCCTCCATTGGTATAACAGCTTCTGGTCAAGATGATCTAGATCAAAATGATAACGTGTCTTCAATAAGATCACAAAAGTGCTCACATGAGTGCATGGTGTTAGCCGGTAGGCCGAGCACCCAATGAAATGGAGATTCGCGAAGTGTGTATGCAAGTAGCAACCCACCCTGTTCGTTAGTAAGCTCATCTTCGTCATAAATCATGGAAATAAAGTTATGTAAGTGCTCAGGCCAGGCCACTTCACCTTCACCATCATACATGTGAGTGGACAATAGATTGAAAACTGTCCCTGAGATGGAGACATCTTCACGATTCAAAAAACACCTTGGGGGAAGAAGAATGCAATACTCCATGAAATATATGCAAAGGTTAAAAACTGGATGAGAGGACACACCTTGTCATTAGGCCCTCCTTCTAGCGCCATAAATATTGATGATGCTAGACCTACCAACATGTCAAGGGGATCTCCATAGTAAGAAGTCCCAATTAGACCTCATATCGTTTGGTGTAGAAGTCCCAGTAGTGGGTCGTAAGGTAATGTCTTGATCATGATGTCGCATAGAGGCAAGTAAGATAACTCTTTCAGTAGCAAGGGTGTGAGTGATGCAGAGAGTCAAGGAATGTGTACGAGAGGTTCCAACACTTCGAAGGGAGAGGAAGGTGAAGGTGAGTTCCAGGTTAAAAGGGATCATTCCCAACTCGGTTAAGAACACACCACACAAAGGACATGCATAGCTTTCCACAGAGTAGTCCATTCAAATGTAGAAGTCACAACATACAAGGTAAGATAACACGAACCACACTCATAGATCAGTCCAAGATGAGTGTGATTATTGATATAGAAAGGTTCATGAGAAAGGTTTTTCTGATGTCTAGAAGAGTAGTTGACATAGACGGTGACAACATTAATAACATATGCAAGACATTAACAACAAGATTCATATAATTGCATACAAAAGCACGTACATTAAATAACATATATCATTAAGGAAACTGGAACATTCCAACTATAATAACAACATATGCATGAAAATATGTTGGCTCTTATTACATAAAAAAGTGTAAATCACAATCATACAATACATGCATGTAAACCTACCCGCCCCAACGATGCAATGTTACAGCCACATTTGCCTGCTCCTCCAAAGAGATGTATTAGCTCCATGCAGTGGAGAAGCCAACGCGCGTTACAATATTGTTTAATCCTTCTCCAAGATAGTCTTAGTAGAATCTTGGCTGACCAAAATCCTATATAATCAGTTATGAGGGACTATTTATAGAAAAGGGTGACTCTTACCATTCCCCTTTGTGATGGTTCAACTACCCTCATGACTCTTCACCTATTCTATGACTATTACATCCAATTGTTGACACTCGACTTACACTTGACATGACTCAAAATTACAATGCACATGTACTCATGTGAGACAACATGGCTTGTGAAAGCCTTGAAAGACATCATTGACACTGATTCCGATGTCGTGAGACCAACTCTTTGACATGCTTGTCAAGGTGAAGTTGGTGAGGTGATGCCAAGCTTGGCCGTCTATGATGGTGTGCATGCACTTGGTGACATCTTGCTAAAGAAAACTCTTGCTTTCAGTGCAACTAGTGCATTGGTTCCGCCCCTTCATCCAAATTGTCTGATAACATGTGCATGGTATTCTTAGGTGTGTCTTAACCAACAACACATTGATGCATAGTGTCTGTGCTGATCTTCAAGTGTGTGCTGGTGTTCATGCACATCAATGACATGCATGGAGAGACTTTTCCTTGGTGAGTGTGTTGAATGCATTGGATTTCATGCATGCGCACAATGACATGCATGTTGTTGAATCCCTTGCATGTGATCGACCACACTACTCACCATGTCTACTCCATGTTAGCTGTTGGGATGGATCTTTAACTTTTCTGTGTATAGTTTCATCCGTGAGTGCACGTTGCACCCATTGCTATTCCTGATCTTGCTGCAACTCATTTGTCTGTTTGTACAGCTTCATGTTCTTCCTGAGTTGCTTCTTCAACACATGCAACTCCTTCTTGGTTACATCTTCTGCCTTCGCATGATCTTCATGTCACGCCGTCACTCCAAAACCAGAGTCTCCAAATTTGCTTTCATCATCAATGGACCTGCTTGAGCTTGCAACCTTGTTCCGCCTCCACATTGTCAACAACCCTTCTCTTCCATTTGTTGCATTTAGTATGTTGTCTTCAACTGTTGTTCATGATGTTGCACACTGTGATGCTGTCGCTCGATGTCCTTGTCTATGAACAACATGATGTCTTCATGAGTAAGCAAGCTCATAGACACTTGATCAACTACATCCCCAAGCATTCTCTGAACGTTGTCCTCGTCTCTACTCTCCTGGAAACCATTGCACCTATACTCCTAAGAGGCAAGTGAACACGTGTGATACCTGGAGACATGGCAATACTCATAGCAAGAAATATGTTAGTCGAGAACCAAAATGAACATGAGAACTGTCTTGTAGCATACTTGGGTGCATGATTATGAAGGTTGCACAATTACGGCTGGGAGGTGAGGAGACCAGTTGCCAAGACTACTCAAGGCATAGTCTAGGTTACTGGCGGACTGGCTCACTGCTGGAAATGTGCAATGCACATTACAATCTGGCTGTTGACTGCTGGGATTATGCAATGCACAATTCTAACTAGGAAGGACTGCTGGCCTAGGGACAGATCTATGCAATTTCTTGGGCCAAGCAGCCACTGTCCTCCAGAAATGTGAAAAACAATCTTGGAGGCCAAGGTTGGGTAGGAATGCACAAATTTGGAGATGAATGTGAGCCTTCCCTTCCCATATTGCGCAATGCAATCTTGGTGAAGGTAGAGCCCGGGCCAAGGTTGGCCCAACTCGCCAACGGGCGACTGAAAGCAAGTAAGTCAGTGAATGCATGGCAACACTAAGTGATAGCATAAGTGATTTACAATGCATGTAGAACATTAATGAAAGATTTAGGAAATAGATCAACATGCATGTGGGTGAGGCAATTTGCTGGTTGGGCGAATGTCTGTGCAAAATAGTTTCATGCATGCGACAACAGTGAGATAGAAACAAAAACTAAAATAGATATAGGAAAAGCTAGAATACATGTAAATGACAACAATCAGTCAAAGAAATCAAGCAAAAAGTACTCACACAAGAAAAAACACAAAAGGCGATAGAAATGCAGCACAAGGCATGGGAGGCAGGCTTACCAAAAAACGTTAAGCTAATTGTGCCAATTTCTCCTAGATGTGATGCGGGATGTCAAAGCTACAAGGCTGATGTGAGGAATGAGCTCTGTGGTGTCCAACTAATGAGTTTTGACAACATCAAGGTTGTGACGCGCATGCCACAAATCTAGGGCAAGCGACACTTGGTGGGAGGTTTCTAAATTTCTCCTTGCATGTAACCTCCAACTACTAAACAGAGCTCCCTAAGACAAGGGATTCCTTTGCATGCTACCTTGGGAGAAGGATTCCATGCATGCATTTTTGTTTTGCTCAGTCCTGGGAACTGGTCAACTCAGTTGCACATGCAAGACACTGCTCGACTGCTGGAGAAAAGTGTGCATTTCTGGCCGGGAGCTGGGCTTCATGCCCAGGAGATTTGGCAAATTTTTGGGTAGAGCAGCTGGATGGTACCAAGATTTGTGCAAATCCTAGGCTAAACAACCTGCTGGTGGAAAAAGTTATGCAAATCATGCTGGGAGGGTTGGCTGGCAGGATTGCGCAGTCTTGGAACCTAGCAAGCTCTCAGAGAGGATTGCGCAATTCCTAGAGGGAAGGGTGGTTGCCCTCCAAAAATGCACAAATTTTAAGGGGAATATGGTCAGCCTACAACTTGACCAAGTCCGGGTGCAAAGCTTGTGAGGGGAATGGATCAACTATGATCAACAGGCTACCCTTGTGCGAGGAAAACACTTGAAGCTTGAGTACTTGACGAAGCAAGACAAGGTGTTGTGTGAGGTTGGTAGGAAGGCTCCAAACTAGTGTAAGGAAAAATTTTGAAAGGTGTTTGTAGCTGCTACAACAAGCGGTTTGAAGAAGAAAAGGGTGATAGAAAGAAAAATACATTTCAAAACTAGACCAAGAAATTTCCTTGGTGCTAACACCACATACCAACGTTGGGAAATTGAATGAATTTCTATTGGATTAGAACTTTGTGAATTCACCAAAGTACCATGAGTAGTTCAAACAAGGGAGCTGATGCAGAGTTATGTAGAATTAACACAAAAAACATGGAAACTATAGATGAAGAAAAAGTGAGTCCTGAAAAAAACTTAGTATCCAATGATAACGATTTAAGGGGAGTAGGAGTACCCAGTACTTCAAGAACGGATAATTCCAACCCACTAAGTGAAATTGAAGAATAGAGAAAGTATGTAGCCTATCATTCATTGTGCCCCATTGAGGAGGAGACCATGAACACTAGCACAACTGCTCCAAATGAAGAACGTTGACCGCATGATAATCTTTTCTCTGCCACCTCGATCCAAAGAATAATTTCATATAAATAGCTACCCTTGTGAGGTAACGACCACCATAATTAAAACATGTCATCTGCAAATTGCAGTAGTAAAGTGTGTTGTAGAGACCAAGTTTTCACCACCACAAAGTAGTAACCCAGAATGAGGTCATAAATGAACATTCCACTAAATTTAGTACAAGGCCTTCCAATAACCAATCTTCCATTGGAGAGGTGCTTCGTTCATGCACTAATCAGAGAGGCTACATTAAGAAAAAAAAAGACTAAAATAAAATCCTTTACCCTTTGCATGTTGCATTTTATATCATGAGACCTGGTTTGGTGTATCTCATATTGTGAACCAATGATGTGTCATGCAAGGCACATGTGGATCCATGTGGAGAGCCCAACTATCTCTCTGAGGGTTGCCACATCCATCCCCATACAAACACACAACATGTGAATTATTATGCCCACCAGAAAATTGTTGTCGAAGGAAGATGGTATGCAAGTTTCTTTAGCCTACTCCAATGCTTTTATCAACCCCATTGGAGACCTGAGATGCAAGTATGTATTTATCCTAGTGTACCCAGTGATTTACTTTCTAGAGGCCTTCCCTATTTACCAATTCTGACCAAGGCACGTCAATGGTTATGTATCTTCCCGAGCTTCCCCAATTAGCCAAAGTATTTGCAACCTTATTCCCTTTCCACTGTGTATTCTTGGTAATAACATAATATAATTTATTCAACAAATATTTGATATTACTTACCACCTCCTGTAAATTCCAAGAATGAATCTCTTTCTTAGAGGGGTGACCTAGTAATAACTTGCTTATAGAACTAATCATTAATGGGGAATCCCTGTGGATCTTAAGAAACTTGACCCCTTCTCTTACTCCTATTTGAAGCCCTTTCTCTAATGTAGTGAATTCTACTAGATTATTTATAGTTTTCCTGAAGGAAAGAGTGTAGCCATGGATTAGTTTTCAATTATCATCTCTAAAGATGTCTCCCATGCCTGCATCTCCTAGTTACCCTTTGATGCACCATTGAAACTCAGTGCAATAAAATATTTCATTGGGG
>APFE030954006.1:22871-43261 GCA_000404065.3 Pinus taeda | reverse complement strand
TGAATCTACCCCTAAAGTCTCCTTCTCTATGCATATCATTTTCTAGATGTAAGAGATGAGGTTACCTAATTACACTTCCCTGGAAACGGTGCCAAAATGTTTAGTCAATTTAGTGTCCTAATTTGCTTGCATAAATTATCAACCGTGGTTTGTAAGTGGATGAAGTGTGGTGCACTATATGTGCTTAGTTAACCTTTTTCTTACTTTGTTGTTTTGTATTTTATGTTGTTTTTGGGGGGTTTCTATTCTTTGATGTCTAAGAATGTACAACCTGAAACTATGAGAAAATTTAAGTGAATCTAATGAATTTTAAAGGAAAAAAATGTTCCTAAGTTAATCTAATTTCCTAAAAATGGACCAGGAACTGTTGGCTAGTTAGAACCTAATAAAAAAAACAAAGCATCTATCTTATCTTATCATTAGTCCTAATCCATGGATCTAATTCTTAAAACCAAGAATGAAATTGATGCAGAAGGTAACTCAATAATTGCATTCATTAAACATTCAACCATTCAATTTTGGAATATGATTAAATCAATCTCCTTGAAATGATTATTGGGAATATCAGTGATGTAACTAAGTGAGGATCTGAAAGCAAAAAGGTAAAATCATGTAAAACTAACTGTAAACAACTATTGTATTTTTTACTTTCTCCAACATTCAAATGTGAAACATTACCCTCTTGAAGTGATGTGCAAGAAATGAATTATACCTTAGTTCCTAAGTTCCTAGGAAAATAACAATGTACTAAGTAAATTCAATCACTGTATGAATTAAACATTTAACCATTTAGTTTAGGGTCATCATCATCTTGAAATGGATTTTGAAAACATCCATTAACACAGTTAATTGACAATTTTGTTCTAAGAAAATGAATGACAAAACAGTAAGAAAGCTAAGCAAATGTGTATTCTTATTACTTCAATCTTAATTCAGTTTGGAAATAGAGTCATTTTTCTCCACGAAATATCTTAGAAGAACAAGGTTGCACAGTTGTGATTTATCATTATGCTATTGATTAAAAATTGAAATGAAATATCATCCTAATTTATAAAACAGATTTGCTGAAAACAGAGTAATGGAAATTGAACTAAAAACAACAAATGAAAAACCTCCTTCAGTGTAGGGGCCCTCTACAATTGATGTGGCTGGAATGCTATCTAGTTAAGGATGCACTTTAAACAATCATTGGAAACACGAAATTTGTATTATTAAAAAAACAAAGTCTGAATACAGAGTATCAGCAAAAAGCCTGAACTTAACACGTAATTCCTTCTAACTTCTTACTTCCTCTCGGTTCCATGCAACCGATATTTAAAGGAAAATAACATAATTGTTTATGAGATAAACTTGCTACAAGTGGCTAATTCGAATTAAATTTAACATGACTATTTATGAGATAAACTTACTACAGGTGGCTAATACAAATTAAATTTAACATGACTATTTATGAGATAAACTTGCTATATGTGGCTAATTTGAATTGCAATAGGACTGTTTAAACTTTTGATTAGCTACATGTGGCTGATTCAAATTAGATTTGCAATAGAACTGTTAGACTCTTGATTAGCTATGAAAGAGCAAATCAAGAGTCGTACTACTTTCAGATAACGTACTTTGACTCCATCTTTGACCATGACCTTAGGCTTACTTTTCCATCGATCTGGATCAAGTGAATAAGATAGAATCCATGTGGAGATGATTCTAGAAATGCCCATGTGGCCCAATTCTTCATTTGACACCTGGAACCCGCCAAACCATGAGAGTAGCTATAGAATCTACAGTTAGTTGCAGAATAGGTTGTGTTCTGTAGCTAATTTGCAAAATTCTATTCAAATATCAAGAACATGAAAATATAATATGGTGATCATTTTAATGCTTTCCTTAAGACAAAACCTAGCATTTGTCATTAATTGGGTCTGTAATCTTACGATAAAGTGAGGGAAAAAAAGGTGAAAAAAAATGTCAAGGAGAGGGTAATTCTGAGGTTCAACAATTATCTCAGTATCCTATTACAAAACCCTACTATATAATCTGATCTAGGTGTAATGAGCCTTAGAAGTATAAAAAAAAATTAATTTATTTTATTAGCATTTTTTTTGGGTTTTTTTTACTCAAGAGAGTAGTGAAGATGAAATTAATGATATTTCAACGACCAAACTACTAATGCAACAAATATGACAATGCAAACTCTTGATTTAATTAACTCGTATTTATAGGAAGGAGAGGACTTCGTTCACTTTTCAACAATCTCTTTTCACAAAACACAAAACAATTCTAAAAGCACTCTTTCAGAATAAACTATATGCTTTCTACAATATAAAAATCAATTTGTAAGAGCAAACACAACAAACTCACAAATGCATGATTTTTCAGAATGAAGTAATCAATGCAAATCAATCCAAGAATATTTTTTCTTCTTTTTGTGAAAATATGATTTTTATGTAATGTAATAAAAAACTTTTACAAAGCACATGCAATAAGATTCTGAAAATGACCATTATATACAGAGAAAGAAACATGTAACTGGCCTAATCCTCTAGAACAATGATTCTTTCCTTCGCTAGGTCAACAAAGCAATCAAATAAAAATAGTGTAACAATGGAAAATTTCACATGAAGCAGCCAAATGAAATCAAAGCAAATAATTTAATTCAAAATAGACTAACCCTCAATCCAAGAACCAAACTGATCCTCT
The DNA here is from genome assembly GCA_000404065.3 of Pinus taeda. Lineage (NCBI taxonomy): Eukaryota > Viridiplantae > Streptophyta > Pinopsida > Pinales > Pinaceae > Pinus > Pinus taeda. Next base: position 40,564 of record APFE030954006.1, on the reverse strand, counting down.
GATTGTGACTTAAACAGAGAAAGAGATTGAAATTTTTCAATTTTCCCTAGATCGGCATGGGTCAACAATAGACACCAACATGATGGTCACAGTTGTTAAGGTGCAAAGCATGATTTCAATGCATTTTACCTCACAACAACTCATGATGAGCACAAAAATGAGAAAAAAATAAAAAATTCTCAAAAGATCACACAATGCTAAGGTTCCAAAATTATTGAAGGTTGACCAAAAGACTCAAAGCACAACTCGAGTTTTTAAAAAATAAGGGAAACTGAAGAGCATCTAGCTCCCCAATGGATTCTCCCATTTGTTTGGCAGAAAAATATCGTCCTGTAGATAAGATGAATCTCCCTAGGCTCAGAAACCAAACCTAGAAACAAACAAATAAAGACTTGAAAACATTCCCTAATTTATGACTCAAACACAAATGTAAAGAAGATATAAATCTCATACCTTATTCTGAAATTCCTGATGATGATCCTTGTAGTTGCCCTTTGTAACTTTTAACATTTCTCCCTTGATGCTCCAAGTGGAGACCTGCAAAGGCAAAACCAAACAAGAGATAAAATCATAAAATATATCAAAGATTCAATTAGAAATCATATAAGAGATCAAGGATCCTTACAATAAAAATTATAACATATGCATATGGGAAAGAAACAAGTATTTGTATTAATTATAAATAAAATGAGGTTTACAATCAAGTGCCTTGATGTTGGAGTCTCCTTGCAATGATCCTAAACCCAAGCCTTTGAAATAAATAAAAAAACTCCAATAGAGATTTTGGTAGCATGTAAGTAAGTTCAAAGATCTACAATGACAACCTGGTTCTCTTTGGATGCATTACACTTATAAGAAGGAATGGAAGTTGAGAGATCCATGAAAGGAGGATAGAGATCCACAATGAGTGGGATGGATCCATTAAAGGAGGAGGGAGGCCTAGGATATGGGGAGCTCGAGCTCAATCTCAACAATTTAGATTAGATACCCACTATGAGGCTTCTAAAAGAGGAAGCTTCATTTACTTTTTGTTTTTTACCTTGTAAGAAGAGCATCACAACCTAACACAGGAAAAATGTGATGGCATCGCTCTGTGTTTATTGTGTAGCATGCGTCATTGCAGGATGTAAACAAATCACCCACAATGTCCTAAAAAATTATCGATTTTAATATATTTAATCTGCATTTCTTATAAACCAATGAAATATATTTCTTCCATCTTTAAAGGGGACTTATAACCATAGTTCATCGGGTTGCAAAAGACCCAAATTTGGAATCATATGTATAAGTGATACAAATTGATGTATAACAAATATGAATACCATTTATTAAGATGTAACACCATTAACCCCCAAAATCTTCTACTTTTGCTATCAAGTCTAAGTCCTTCTATGTTTTAAACAAAGAGGCTAGCTGCCCTCTTACAAGGAAATGGAAAGGAGTATAACCTAAAAGAGGGGTCCATCATATTTCCACCCATTGTTCCATAGATTTATCAAAACTTAGTTTTTTGAAGTTCATTGAGTAATGTTTTACTTTCCATTGAAATTGTTTTATCACTATGTTCTATCCCAAAACTAAGTTTCCTCCTAGTTCCCTAAATTCTATTTTATTTTAATTTAATTTTTCATGTGTTGTTGAGATTTTGGAAGGTTTTGATCTTATTACTTTGATTCCTCCATTGCTCCATGATAACTTTATCAAATGTAAACAATTTCTTCCAAAACAAGTTTATCTTGTATGTTTAGATACTCCATCATGTGAAATAAGGTTTTCATGAATGATATAAATTTTGCATTCCCTAGCATCCATAAAATCCAATTCACCAAATTTTAGATGAGAGATAGAATGGTTTCCAAAGAATATCTTTGTGTGTTTAGTGTGAGAAATAGACTTATATTGTGATACAATACCTCTTTTAGATTACAAGCTACCTACCTCCACTCTATCTTCCACCTTAGTGATAATTTACCCTAGAGACTAAAAGTCATGTTTGGTTTCACTTTTCTTTTTATCATTTGGATAACTAGTCACCCTTTTCATTTTTTCGTCTTCTACTTGGCGTCATTGTCAATTGGGAAAATTTGTCTTGGGTTGTTGTCAAAGGTGAAATTACCATATCTAGTGCTCCCCAAGGATAGTTTCTCTATGGTAAGACCATGCATTTGATAACATGTGACATTGTGGAGAGTGAAACGTAACTTTGTAAGAAGTAGAAATAATATTTGAGCTTGATTCCTCCTTTACATATTTCCATGAGTATGCTAGGTATTTGTGTGAGGGAAAAATCTCTAGTTCCTCTAGAAGGTCACGAGAATAATCCACTAGTTCCTCTACTTCCTCTTATTACACAATCCCTTGGTTAAAGCTAGGTAGAGTTTAATTATTTCTAGTTGTTAATGAGAATTGCAATAGAATTTAAGGTGGACAAGATTCAAATTATGGGAGACTCTAAGTTCATTATCAATTGGATAAATAGTAGAAACAATCTCTAGAACATGACTTTGGTGCCAATAATGACAAAAACTCAAGAGTTAAAAGAAACATTATGTATTATTTCTTTTCTTCATATTTATAAAGAGTTAAATGCCAAAGCATATGATATTTCTAAGAAATTATTTTCTCTTAATATAGCTTGTCAGATGTTTGAAGAGGAGAAAGCAAGGGAACAATTTACAACCATCATTAGATCCATATTTGACTAGCTTCTCCCTCCATGAGAACAACTAGAGTTGGTGAATGTGTAAACACGATATTGTTATGTAAATTATCCATCTAATAAGGGAGATAGTTTATTTGGAAACCGTATTTGAATTCTTATGAGCTAATTATGGACCAAATTGATTAGTGGAATATATATTTTTATCAAGTCTACTCCATTATGTTAGTTGTTCTTTTTTATTTTTTTCTTAGACACTCATATTAAGTTCTTTTCAAAGTGCTCTAAAGTACATAAAATTTGTATATTTCAATTTCCTTCTTAAAATAACACACACACACACAATTTTTTTCTTAGGAAAAAAATATAATAATTGTACACATGCATGCTCTACTGATGTAATACTTTAGTTTTGGCCCCATATTAATGATATATCTTTGCACATATTGAAATTTTTGAGATCCTAATTATGTAATGGTTTTGAATATTAATAATAAAATACATCATTGACAACAAACAAACAAGGACAAGAGTATAGGAGGCTATGATCCCACAAGATGAAGGCAGCTAGAGAGGCTAAACCTTTTTATTTATATTTTATTACACCCACATTTGAATTAGTTGAGAAAAAGGTGGGTATGTGAGCTTGTTGGGGAAGCATGTGTCATTTTCAGATCATGAATATTTAACCTTCCGTTTTTTTGGTGGTTTTTAAGTGTTCAATTCATTCACACTTTCATTATGATGTTCTTGATTCTTAGAGAGAATATTTTTTTTATGGAAAAGAATCATTGTTGTGCTATGGGTTAATACTTATTATGCTCCATCTAATAAAGTCCTTAGCATTTGATTGTTGATGAACTTGTCCATAGGATGGGAGTCTTTGGAGCTTTTAACATTGAGATGTACTAACTAGTAGCATTGGATCCCTAGAGAGAAATGGAATAGCATGAGAGACTGCATTACAAAGAAAGGGATTCCTTTCCTTGGTTTGTGCAGGATGAAGGGGAAAGAGACCTAGAGGTTGAGAGTTCCTTGGGACTAGTTGAGTATCTTTGGAAGATATGACTACTATGTAAACTCTATGAATAAAGAAAGCTTGTGAGCTAATTGTCTTTGAGTTACATAGTTGGTGTATACATCCATCCATCTTATATCATAGCCTCAACTCGAGGGTGTCCAATTGTAGAGAGCGAAAGTGAAACAAAGCCCATGGTTGGGTGGAATGTCTAACATCTATCGTCAATTTGAGAATTTGTATTTAAAATATAAGTGTCATTTATTTTCTTATTAATTTATCCCCATTGTTTTATTTAATGGTTTAATTAACTTTTATATGATGTGTATGCTTATGAGCATTGTATTGCATAGTTATTTAGGTCTCTTGGAGTTTGCATGACCCTATGTATGCCATGCATATTTTCTTGAATTTCATGCATAATAAATAATTGTATCAGAAGTTATTTCGCCAAGTTTTTTTTTTTTTTTTGTGTACTCAAGCATGTGGGTATGTCATAGATTCGTATCAGAGCTTCAATTGTAGTGCTCGAGCTGTATGGACCAAATAATAGTTTGAATTGCAAGGTGCATCAATGGTTGGAAGAAACATTTCTTAAAATTATGGATTTTATGATATTAAAATAAATGTAGTGATGGCATGGATTACACATGAGTGGTGATGTGGAAATGGTGACATGAACATGCCATGATGGTGGGGTCGGGATCTTAGGCCTAGGGAGAAGTCTATTGGGTGTTGCAGTGGTGTCCATGGGCTAATGTGGGAGCCATGTCATGACGGGGGTGTCACAAGGTCAATAAGTAGTATTAATTAGTTGCTGAAGTGGTTTTATAACTTTTATAAACTTGTCATGGCTTACCAAAAATCACCATGTCGTGAAAAGTGGCATAGGTCAAAACCATGGTATTAGGTGGTTCAAGAAATTAACTCTCATTCATCTCAAAATCTCATGGTGTAATGTGGATTGTAGATCTGGTTGGTTGATCACTACCATTGTATCTGCAAGGATGTAACTTGCACAAATCAAGAGAATGTAAAGTAAGTGGAATGGGACCCTCTAATCTCCATAATTAATAAATAATTTCCATGTGGTACTCAGATCCATTAGAATGTCAAGTGGATTTGCAAGGATCAGTTTGTTGAAGAATGTAGTTAGTGTCAATCTTCATAATTGTATTTGATTCATGATGTAATGTATTTATCAAAAGAAAGAAAAAGAAGTTTTATTATAAAATAAATTGACTTATTAAAGCATGGGTTTCATCCCTGGGTCAATATTTCTTAGGTCAAATCCTCCATTGTAGGCTTCTATGGTTTATTTCAAGTTTCCTTGTCCATGTCATAATGTAAAAGACCCTTTTTGGGCTTCATCTATCAAGAAAGAAATTTATTTTAATGTAAAATAGGTATTTTAGGTCTCCTCCATCAATTCAACCTATCTAAAAGAATTTTAACTCACAAACTCACTAGATATTGGAGCTACTCGACCTCATTTGGATCACTCACTCAACAAGTTCAAATTGTAGTAGATGCAAGTAGAAAAAGTGAAAAATTCAAGAAGGAAGAAGGAAAGGGCTAGCGAAGGAGAAGGAGGTCATTATCTAGCTAAGGAAATCAATTTTTTCTCTCTCTTATCTCACACGTGTGAATTTGATGAATTGTTGTTGGGCTGAGATTCTAAAATAGCTAGGGTCGAAATTTTGGATTGTTTCTAGGAGCCAAAATTTTGAAGTTGTTGGGGGTCGAAGTTCTAGATTGTTGTTGGGTTGTAGTTGTTGAACAAGAAGGGACTACCAAAGTTTTTTGAATCATATTGGAAGGTTGACTTAGTGGAGGAGAAAGGTATTTTGGGTCTACGTTCTTGGTCTATCTCAATTTGATTTACTAGTGGAAGACTTTGATTGGGTTTTCCCCTATAAAGGGGTTTTAGCTCTGGCTGAGAGCCTACATCTTGTGTTGAAAATATTCATGTTTCTCTTTTTATGATTTCTTGATGAAATAAATATAAAATAAGAACATAACAAAGTTAATAAGAACACAAAGATATCACAAGTAATTATCTACATAAGAAAATCTTTTTGCCTTTCTGATTTTCTAACATGGTATCAGAGCTAAGGAAAAGAAGAAGAGAAAGGCAGACTGAAGATGTATTGAAAAGAGAGATATAAGAAAAATGTTTTCAAGGAAGGTCACAAGGAGTAGATGTAAATTTGACAAACTAAATGAATGGAGAAAGCAAACTAGAAGGAGCCTCCAACTATAGGGCATGGAAAAAGAGGATAGATCTTATTCTCACTAAATAAAAAAATTTGGACCTTGTTCAAGGAAATGTCAAGAAGCCTATAGATGAATCTGAGAAAGAGAAATTTAGTGAAATTGAAATATTGGCCATGAGTCAATAGTATATGGAGTGAAGGATAACCTAATTCCATACATATCCAACATAGACCCCGCTCAAGAAATGTATGAGGCTCTCTCTAAATCAATCTCCATCAAGATCATTGGTCAAATAACAAGCCTCAAGAATGAGCTAAGGACAATACAGATGACAAGAGACAATACTGTAACATCATACTTTGTAAGGATATCTAGAATAAGTGATGAAATCCAAGCAATATATTAAGTTGTACTAGAAAGAAGCTTGTAATTGCTGCTCTCTAGGACTACCAAAATCTTGGAGTGCTTTTGCATCAGGAATTAACAGTTGGAAGGATACTCTAACCTTCGAACAAATGTGGAATACATGCAGTCAAGAAGATGTCAGAATATCATTATTAAACAACAAGAAGGAGGATGAAGAAGAAAATACCTCTAATTCTTATTCTTCTCATCACAAGAAGAAGGAAATCGTCAATAAGTTCAAAGGACCAAAGAAGAAAGTTGACCTATCCAATATTGAATGTTACAACTATCATAAGATGGATCATTACGAAAAAAAATGTCTTGAGCATCCAAGGAATAAGAAGATAGAAAGGGATCCACCAAATATTATTGATTAAGTTGCACCCAAGAACAACAAGGCTAATGAATCACAAGTCAAAGACTTATACTACTATGTCCGCTCTTACATATCCTTCTTAGTATTCCATTCTAAGTTTTGTATTGTTTTCCTTTATGTTTTGATTTCTAGACTTTGTAGGTCTGACATGTCTTGTTATAACATTTTTGAATTATTTTGATAAGTTGTAGGTATCCCTCAAAAAGATTGGATTAAGAGGGAGCTTTCACCATTTTACCAAAAGGCTTGTTGAATACTCAAAGGTTATGGAGGAGACTTCAAAGGATATATTTGAAGCATGGATGAAGTTTTGTTGCAAAGGAAGCCCGTCAAGATTTGATGTCCTACAAGGTTTGTTAAATAACAATTCAACGTATATCTTAAAATACAAGTTTTGTTACAAGGTTCTCTACATAGAAAATTTATGTTAATTCTCTCTTGGAATTTGCTTTACAATACTAACATCATTATGTCTAGGGTTTTGAATCAAAAATATTTTTTTTAGGTTAGTTAATCATTAGATTTAATCTACCCCTATTATTTATCATTTGATCATTCGTTTGAAACCCCAACCTTTAGGGTTCACTATAAAAGCCTAACTTCTTGATGCTAAGGGTATGTCAATGTTAATAATGTTGAAACCCTAGTCCTCTTAGGGTTTGTCTAGAGAATATGATGAAATTATATTCTTTTGAAAATTAGGGTTTTGATATTGCTATGATAAAACCCTAGTCCTTTAGGGTTTGCAGTTAATGTATAGGTAATATAGTGAAACCCTAGATTTTTAGGGTTTGGTGATTTAGGGTCAGTGAACAAAACCTTACTATACCTTTATAGTAATATCCTAGGAATGAAACTCTAGGTGTGTATTCTTCTACATAATTGAAACCCTATCTTGATTGAAATTGTTGCATATCTAACTTTGATATATTGATATTTGTATCTAGGGTTTACCCAACTAAGTATTGATATAAGCCCCTAGTATATGATAATGCATCCTAGATATATATATGCAAGTATTCTAACCTAATTGTTGATGCTCATCTTTTAGTTTGTAAAATCTAGGGTTTGTAACAAAAGGGCCTTAGTAGAGATTGATACTTTAGGATATGATGATATTGTTTTCAATATGATTTATTTTTATGCTAAAATCTAGCGTTTGCAACAAATCCTAGTAGAATTTGACATGAAAAAGCATATTGTTGAAACCTTAGATGTATAATACTATTGAATTGATGGTATATAAGGCTTTATGTCTTGAAGATGAAGTCTAGGGTTTATGAAAGAACCCTAGCAAGAAGTTGAAGACTAGTATATAAAAATATGTGTCTCTTGTTGATTATGAACCTAACTAGGTTTAGGTATTTGATATCTAAGGTTTGAATGTTTTGATGCTTCCATTGTAATGACATGATAAACATATTATGGTTATATTCATGCTTATGTATATGTATTTGGTTGTACTTGTTGTTGAAGATTTGCAGGTACATAATCTTCAGTATATTCAGAAGTTGAAGATGATAATGATGAGCATGATGAAGGAAGCTATAAGAATAATGATGATCAAGATGACCTTGATGCCATAAGAAAAATGAAGTCTTGAAAGAATGAATTTTCTCTAAAGTTATGAAGCTGTTGATCTCCCCAAGATGAGATGCAGCCTAGATAGAAGAAATGGTATATCTCTCCACTTTAGAGGAAGTTAATATTATGAAAATCATAATGAATACCTTGAAGTAATAATGAAACTGAATGAATGAAAGTACTACAAATTAATGTTCATGATTCATGAAGTTATAAACAAAATACTTGAGAAGTACAAAGATTGTATTTTGTGTTGTTGAAGAAATGGAAAAAGGAAAAAAATTATTGGGGATGCGATTGTGTAGGATCTCTCCATAAAATATTGAATGTTCGAAGCATTCTTGGATTGGTAGATATATTTGATTTATTTGATTAGGAGAGATGAAGCATCTTATGGAAAGGTGTTTGGGAGGACATCTGGTCGGTCTATGTGTTGATGTCTAGATCCCAAAGTAGGGAGAGTGGTGTTATTCATGGAGCTCTGGCCTTGGATACACACCTAGATCTTTGAGTTGGTGGTAGAGATTAAAAGCCTAATGGTACCTACAATGGATAAATCTTGATTCCATCTTAGTCCCACCCAATCAGAGCAGCCTGGTCAGTTATCTAATCTATAGCACTGTGTGTGTTGTGACTCTTCATAGAGTATATCATTTGATATATTCCATGTACCTATGTATATATGTAATTATGAATACCTCCCTAGTTAAGAGGAAGTGTTGAAGAATGTAGCTAGTGTTAGTGTTCATAATTGTATTTGAATCATGATGTAATGTACTTGTCAAAAGAAAGAAAAATAAATTTTATTATAAAAGAAATTGACTTATTAAAGCATGATTTTCATGCTTGGGTCAATAGTTCTTAGGTAAAAGAATCCATTGTAGGCTTATATGGTTTATGTCAAGTGTCCTTATCCATGTCATAATGTAAAAGACCCTTCTTGGGCTTCATATATTAAGAAAGAAATTTATTTTAATGTAAAATAGGTATTTTAGGTATCCTCCACCAAGTCAACCTCAAGAAGGATAAGTTGGCCTCATAAAAGGAATTTGATCTCATAAAATCACTATATATTGGAGCTGCTTGACCTCATTTGAATCACTCACTCAATAAGTTTGAATTGTGCTAGCTGGAAGCAGAAAAAGTGAAAAATTAAAGAGGGAAGAAGGAAAGGGCTAGTGAAGGAGGAGGTCATTACCTAGCTAAGGAAATCAAAATTTTCTCTCTCTTAGCTCACACATGCAAAGTTACTAGATTGTTGCTAGGTTGAGGTTATGAAATAGTTGGGGTCAAAGTTATGAATTGTTGTTGGGGGCTAAAATTTTGAAGTTGTTGGGGGTCGAAGTTCTAGATTATTGCTAGGTTGTAGCTATTGAGCAAGATGGGAATATCGAATTTTTTTGAATCATATTGGAAGGCTAACTTGGTGGAGGAGAAAGGTCTTTCAGGTCTAAGGTCTTGGCCTATCTCAATTTGATTTACTAGTGAAAGAGTCTGACTAGGTTTTCCCCTATAGAGAGGTTTTAGCCCTAGTTGAGAGCCTACATATGGTTTCGTTGATCTTCATGTTTATGTTTTTATGATTGCTTGATGAAATAAAGATAAAATAAGAACATAATAAATTTAATAAGAACACAAAGATATCACAAGTAATTATCAACATAAGAAAATCTTTATGCCTTTCTTATTTTCTAACACAAGTAAGGCTAGAGTTAAAGAAAACAAAAAAGAAAAATAGAAGAAAAATAAAGAGAAGAAAGTTAAAGAAAGGAAAGAGAAGAAAGAAGAGAAGATGAGAAAGAAAAGGGGAAAAGGGAGAAGGAGAGATAAGGAGGTAGGGTAATGACAATGCAGGTTTGGTGGTAGTGGAAGTGACTTGGTACCACCCCAAGGTGCCAAGTGGACTTAGATGCCACATACACAATTATGTTATGAGAATGTATAAGTTTTTCCTATGTTTTTTAGGTCATAAACTTCAAGGGCATCTTTAGGGTCTAAAAAATAGTTTTAAATGCTGAAACTAGATGAAAAAAATGTTTATATGTGGTAAACATAGACATTGAGAGATTTCCAGTGAGATACTATAAGTGAAAATTGAAGCTAGTATGAGAAAGTTACACCTAGAAGAAGTTGGAGGAGAAATATACTAGTCTTCCAAGATGCATAACTCCTTCCTTGGATCTTAGAATGGACCATGGGAGTAGTGAATTTTTTTTCTTAGACTATAAAGGCTACTCATGGAGTTAGAATTGAAATTTGGACATCCAAATCTTCATGAAACTAGTAGAATGATGTTTATAGCATTATAAGGGTAACAAGGCAAAATGGACTAAACTTCAAAGAGCCATAACTTTCAGCTCATAACTCAAAACGAGGCATATGAATAGTCATCGGAAAATTAGTTAAGGAGATAATCCAATAGTTAATGTAGAATTTTTAATTACATAGTAGAAATTCTAAAAAAAAAAGAGGCTACTAATGCCTTTAAATAACAGAAAAATCCATGCATATGATTTTCAAAATTTATAATTTGTTTCTTTCTTTCTAACAAAATGTAATTTTATACAGATTTTTGTAGAATTAGGGATGTCACTAGCACAAGATCAAATCATAATTACAAATCAAAGATATTGAGGAGGAACAAAGAGTTTACAATCATAAGGTGGAACCTAAAGACCTAAACATTAGTTTGGGTAATGTGAGACATAATCGAATGGAAATAGAAGCAAAGAATAACCAAATAAGTTAGTAGAGACTATGAAGATTTTGAGAACAAAGGTGAAAAATTACAAGGCTGATAATGAAACAATTAGAAGAGAAAAGGAGAATCAAAATCAGATAAACACTCAACTAATGCAAAGCCTTAACCAATTTCAAAGACAAATAAAGAATGGATTGGGATAAAGACATGAGGAATGAGGAAAACCTCATGCATGGAGGAATGAATAAAAAGGATCTAGGCACTATGAAGTGCTAGAAGAGGTTAGAGACATTATCCCTCACCCATTGATTCATCCAGGAGGTTACATTCATTTAATAATTCTAGGAGTAGCCTAGAAGTGTCTCTTATTAGACATTAGGGAATAAGACACAAGTTGGATAATTTGCAAGGTCAGCTTAGGAAGCCTAAGACACCTACCATTAATGGTGAAAATTAGGAGGGGAGATGATGTTGAAACTTGGTTACTTGGAATTAGAAAGTATCTTCAATTGTATAACTACACATCGAACTTAGAAGCTAGAGTAGCCATATATCAATTGCAAGGGAATGATTCTATGTGGTGGGACCAATTAAAGCAAGTAAAGCACATTGATGAGAAAATTATATCTTGGAAGCAATTCTTACATAACACTATTATGATAAGAAGATATGAGATTTCTTTGAACTCAAATTTGGAAAGATGACTATGGATGAATACAAAAGGAAATTATTAGATTTGTTGAGGTATATGAGCTTCATCAAGGAGGAGAAAGTGAAAATGTAGAGGTTGTTAAGTGGAATGCAATCCTTTTACAAAGACAAGATTCAATTTTGGTGAGCCTAGGACTTTGGCTGAAACTATTAGAAAAGCAAATATTTGTATGAATATAACAAGGGAAGGTCATTTGTTTTAGAAATAGTAGAGGGATAAAAAGAAGAACTAAGAAGGGTTTCAAACCACATTTTAAAAGGAACAATCCTAAAAGATATTGAAAAAATCAACATGCTCAAGATGAATTCAAATTGGAATACTTATTGGGAAAAAGAGGAATACCACCACTCAAACATCGGGGATGAAAAACAAACCATTTGTATAGAGATTTCCCTCACAAAGATTACAAAATGAAAACTTCATGTAACATTCAAAGGACTATAATAATGGAAAACATGGGAATAAATATTCCAAGAATATATCTAGTCTCGGAGGATCGATAGGCAAAGCATCAATCCCATATGGTTGAGATGGAAGGAAAGATTATGAATAATCTTGTCTCTATTTTAAATGATTTGGGATCAAAACAAAATTACATTGATCTTAAATTAGTGGATATATTTCATTTAATAAAAATCAAGCTTAAAATATCATTTTTGGTTCAATTACCCATTGGAACAAAGAGAAGGATAAATGAAATTATTAGGACTTGTCCCATAAATTTAAATGGAGTGGACACACTTCTAAAATTTAATATCATTTCATTGAGCTCTTATGACATCCTAATTGGAATGGATTAACTAGATAAACACCACACCATTATGTATTTCCATGATAAGACATGTAAAAATTTCTCTATAGATCAGCTAGCTCCAATACCATGTAGAAATTCTCACTGTAGATCACCTAATAATGCAATGTACTAAAGAAAAATATTTGATCTAATTCTACTATCAAACTTTACAGAAGCTTAATCAATTTGAGCAAGATTAATCAGAACACATATAACAGAGAAGAAGAAATCATACACATGAAACATAGAAGAATACTCTTGGGAAAGCCTCAGCTAAAAACCCCGCTATCTGTATTATCATGCAAGTGGAAATATCTCAGGATTACACAAAGCTTTAGATCACAAGCTATCTAGCTCTTAGTACAATCCCTCATTGCTGCTAATAGATAGAATAGACAACACCTGTGTCTTCCTTCAGTCTTCCAAGCCTCCTATTTCCTTCCACAGTTTCTCCTAGGTCCTCCAGCTGCAACCTGTGTGATTCTCACCTCACACACAACACTGACCTTTGAATTAACTGTGTAATCCTGAAGGAGTTGATTCCTTCTGCATGGATGAGTTTCCTTTACAAGAAAATTCCTCCAACTAATAGTACATTGTCCCTTCCTTTAATCTCAACTGGGTCTCTATCTGAAATGACATGCATGAGCTATTTATGAGAGAATATTCAATTAGCTGGAGAACACTAGTTGCATGCATGCATGCAATAATGGATTGAACTTAAAATTAGTTCCACAAACTGTTTGGAACTAATCTAACTGAACTTAACTCAGTTAACTGAGCTAACTAATTAAAACTCAAATACAACTCATCCTTATCTCCTTAATTAATGGATAACTTCCTCAAAGGGATAACTGTTGCATGTTTTCATAAAGACTTCATGTTTTATTTTCACCAACTAATTAACTCAAGATGAATTAATTAATTATTTTTCAAACAGCTAGTGAGACTAAATTTGAATTTTAATTCTCAATTTTGATTCAAGGACAAATCAAAATTGGAATATATCCTGAAATGCTATCTATAGCAATTCTATTTTTTAGCAATTCTATTTTTATCATTTCTTGATGCTATTTTCAACAGAGTTGGAGTATATCCTGAAATGCTATTTATATCAATGCTATTTTTAGAATTTCTATTTTTATCATTTCTTGTTGCTATTTTCAACAAGACATTTACATGCATTGATGAAGAAGGAAAGAAAAGATTTATGAAAGGAGTTCCAAGACCAATTTCTATAAGGTATATTTCAACTTATAATTGAATATGTGTTTCTAGAAAGGAGGTCAACTATATGAAATTGTGTGAAAGAGCCAAAGAAGGCCAAAGAGCCAAATCTTAAAGTTTATCCTATATTTCAAAAGTTTGAAGACGTATTTGGGGAGATACTAGGATTGCAACCAAAGATGGATATATATTTCTCAATTGATTTGATTCTAGGAAATGCTCCAATATCAAATACTCCTTATACAATGAGTACACTACAATTGAAAAAGCTACAAATGTAGTTAGAAAAATTGTCGAGAAAATTATACATATGGCCAAGTGTTTTACCTTGGGAAGCACTGGTGCTTTTTGTGAAGAAGAAAGATGGAACATTGAGGTTATGTATTGAGTTTATACAATTGAACAAAGTTACAATGAAGAATAAATACTTTCTACCTAGAATCGATACCTTTTTTATTAACTAAGAGGAGGAAATATATTTTCAAAGATAGAATTGAGATCATGATAACACCAAGTGATGATCAAGAAAGAAGACATAGGTAAGACAAATTTTACAACAAGGTATGGGCATTACGAGTTTGTAGTCATTGTCTTTTGGACTAACAAATGCACCAACTACCTTTATGTGATTAATGAATGATATATTCATAAATTATTTGGACAAGTTATTATATTCTTGGATGACATACTTATTTATTCCAATACAAAGGAAGAGAATGAACAACATCTAATATTGGTAATACAAGTTTTGAGGGAGGATTACTTTTATGCCAAGCTAAGAAAGTGTTATTTCTATCAAGAGAGAATAAATTATTTAGGGCACATCATTTCAAAGGAAGGAATAGTTGTGTATCTAGAGAATATTGAATCCATTACATGATGGCCAACACTAAAGAATGTTTCAAAAGTTATATCTTTTTAAGGTTATTTGGATACTACAAGAGATTTATAGCAACTTTTTCAATTATTGTTTATGGGTCGTCACTTCTTTACAAAAGAAAGGAAATAAATTTGAATGGGAAATAGATTGTGAATACAGTTTTCATCATTTGAAATATTTATTTACAAGTGCACTACTCTTGAAGACTACGTGTCCAAATGAAGATTTTGTGGTATGTATAAATGCATACAAAAGGACAGACTTACTCAAAATGGACATGTTATCAACTATAAGTCAAGGAAATTGAAAGAGCGTGAAATGAATGATGCCGTATGATTCAGAACTTACCACCATATTACATGCATTGAATATGTGGAGGCATTATTTAATGGGGAAGAAGTTTGAATTGAGGATAGACCGTAGTGGTTTGAAATATTATTTTAACAACTAAGTTTAAATGTCATACACACAAGATAGTTGGAACTTTTTAGTACATATCATTTTTACATCAAACAGATCAAGTGAAAGGAGAACAAATTTGCATATGTACTCAACAAAAGGGTACATATTATGCATGCTACAACCATTAGTATGCATACTTCGGATTTAAAAATTAGAATTTTAGAGTTCGTTGCTACATATCAACATCACTTACAAGAAAAATTGTTGACACCTAATCCTCACGATTGGGTGAATTTATGTAAATAATTAAATTAGGAATGTGAACAGTCATCAGGAGATGAACTGAGCAGTCACACCCTTTTGTATATAACAATAACATACATGATGGAATAAATTGAATCAGTTTTTTTGCCTAATGGAGTTACTGCCTGGCCTGACATGGTATTAGAGCCAAGTTCTCAAAATAGTTGTAACTCCCTTCACTTTTGCTACTATGGGCTGTATACTGGTCTATCATATGCATTCTTATTTCTAAACGTTGTCCTGACTGAGTCTGAGCGTTGTCATAAACGTTCACCTGAACGTTGTCCTGAGTGAGTCTGCACGCTGTCCTGAGTGAGTCTGAATGCTGTCCTGAGTGAGTCTGAGCGCTGTCATAAACATTCATCATAAACGTTCACCTGAATGTTGTCCTGACTGAACGTTGTCATAAACGTTCACCTGAACGCTTCTAGCCTGCTCCATCACTAGCGTTGTGCGTTAAAATTGTTTTTGAAGGGCTTCAATCAGGTCTTATCCCATTACTAGCGGCATCCCATTCACCATTTCTTCATGGTGCTGCATTACTTGATGAGACAGCTGCTCCATTAATCTGCATCATGCAGAAGGACTGCCTTAAAATTTGTGGTTCATTTGATTTCTCAACGCCATATGCAACAATATTTTCATTGTCCCCAAACTTTCTGTTCTTTGTGTCGTATCAAGTCTAGACGACATTCATTGTAAGATCCATATCATCGAGACCCTTGACCAAAGAAAACTAAGCTACGTATATGTCGTTCTGATGTTCGCTCTCTTTGGTGGCATTGCAAAGGCTGCTAGAGGTCCTACCGGGATCCGAACTCAGGTTGTTGGATTCAAAGTCCAGAGTGCTAACAATGGTGTGTGAGCCCAGGTCTCCACGGAACAACTACACCATAGAACCGTCTCACTGCATGGTCGGCGCTTCATTTGTGACTTCCGTTGTTGCGTTCCATGGACTTCGTTCCTTCTATCAGCGCTTCTTTTGTGACCTCATTCCTTTTGTCGGTGCTTCTTATGTGACTTCTGTTGTGTTCTTGGCTTACATGTTTTTGTTTTTCTGAGAACCATATTTTTCATATAATATACCTGGAGATTTTCATATGATCTGCATGGAGATGTGTTGTTGTTACATGGTTTTGAGTTGGCCTGACATGTTTTGAAGGAAGCCATATGTATTTTTTAACGCAACCACATGTATTTTGTTGAAGGAAGCCATATGTATTTTTTTAACGCAGCCATATGTATTGTTTAAACATTGTATTATTTGGTACATTGCACGAGTGATATCATCTCCACCATATAGGAATTGGTAATGCCTTTGTCCTATAAGAGTGCAATCTTTTTTACAATTTTTTACACCAGAGCTCCACTTTTTTCTCCACGAAAAGTACAATTTTATACGTTAACAACATAATTATTTTTCTATCAGCAGAAGTATTTTTTTACAGAATGCATTCAATCATATCCATGGTGGGAATAGTTCTCACTGGCAAGGAGAATTATCCTGAATGGTCCCGGATGATAAAACACACCCTCATTTTCAATGGGTTGTGGAAAGGAGTGTGTGTCGAAGAAGGAGACAATGACCCAATACAGACAAAGAGCTCGTCATTTGGGAAAACAAGAACAACAAAGCTTATGCATTAATTGCAGCATCTATAAATGAAGAGGTGAGTCACCATATTTCGTCATATTCAACTGCCTTTGAAGCCCTAAAAAAGTTGAAAGAACTCTATGACGCACATTCTACACTTGAAGTTGTCCAACTCATGATTAAACTCTTCACTCTTGAACTGCAAAATAATGATCCTCTTGCTCTTGCATCTGAAGTAAAGCCTATAATGCATGATATCAAATCCACTAAAGTTGAATTGGATATTCCTCTTATTGCTTTTCTCAAGGCACTTTATCCTACTTACTCCAATTATCTTGAGTCATTGCAAGCAAATGGAAATCTCAAAGATATAACCTTTGAATCTCTTGTGAAAAATTTTGCTGAAAGAGAGAAAACTTTCAGAAAGAAGACAGCCCCTGAATCTTCTGAAGAGACAGTGTGCCTTGCTCATAAAGAAAAGCATCCTGCTCAAGATTCTACAAGAGGAAGAGGTGGACGAAGAGGAAGAGGAATATATTTCAAAGGCGGGGGGGTAGAAATTCTCAAGGAGAAAAGGCAGGTTTACATTGTATTCCCTGCAAAAGAAATGGATCACATGACGCCTCTACATGCAAGCTACCATGGGACAAAATTGAGCAGAAAAGAAACCAACAGAAAGGTAAAACTAATGATACAGACAAAGGTAAAACACCTGAATCCGCTCACTATGTTGAGGCATAATGTAACATTGGAGTAAATGAAGATTTGTTTAATGCTTCACTTGCTTCCTGGAAAAATGATTGGTTGCTTGATTCAGGAGCA
>APFE030954006.1:0-19989 GCA_000404065.3 Pinus taeda | reverse complement strand
CATTGTTCCACAAATGAGAAAATTGCAGACATCTTCACCAAAGCGCTTGGAAGAGAAAAGCTTGAAAGATTCAGAACGATTCTTGGACTCACCAACATCCCTTCAGATTAAGGGGGGTAATGTTGATACCTAATCCTCACGATTGGGTGAATTTATGTAAATAGATAAATTAGGAATGTGAACAGTCATCAGGAGATGAACTAGCAGTCACACCCTTTTGTATATAACAATAACATACCTAATGAAATAAATTGAATCAGTTTTATTGCCTATTGGAGTTACTGCCTGGCCTGACAGTTTTCAAAAATTGACTTGATCAAGATATCATCAGGTATGCATAAAAGAAGAGGACATCTACAAAATCACATTACGTACCAGGTATGGGAATTATGAGTTTGTGGTAGTTACTTTTGTTATTACTAATGCTCCACTACTTTCATATGTTTGATGAATAGCGTTTTGCATCCTTATCTAGACAAGTTTGTTATAATATTCATTGATGACATATTCATATATTCTAAGAATGAGGAGGAGCATGTAGAACACTTGTCATCGGTGTTAAGGTTATTGAGAGAGCATCAATTGTATGTCAAGCTTAGTAAGTCTAGTTTCTTTCAAACAAAATTTCATTACTTGAGACATGTTGTTTCCAAGGAAGGCATAGCAGTGGACCTAAAAAAGATCAAATCTATCATGGAGTGGGTAGCTCCTAGGAATCTGGATAAGTTCAGATCATTCATGGGATTATCAGGTTACTATAGGTGGTTCATCGTGAAATTCTCATGGATTATATATTATATGACATCCTTATAATGAAAAGGAAAGAAGTTTGAATGGATTGAAGAATGTGCAACCAGTTTCGAGAAGTTGAAGCAATTGCTTACAAGTGATCTGATCTTGAATATTGTAGATCCAGATAAAGAGTTTGTGGTATGTAAAAATTATTTCAAGAGAGGACTTCGTGGAGTCCTTATGCAGGAAGTACATGTGGTATGTTATGATTCAAGGAAGTTGAATGAGCATTAGAATAACTATGTGACTCGTGATCTTTTGTTGGCATCTATCATTCATGCCTTGAAGATGTGGGGACATTATATTCTTGGCAACATGTTCATCTTGATGAGTGATAATAGTGTGCTCAGATACTTGTTTCACCAACCTAATCTGAATGCTAGACAAGCTAGATGGATGGATACTCTCAGTGACTTTGACTTCGAGATCAAGTACATTAAAGGAAAGGAGAATAACGTTGCAAATGCTCTCAGTATGAGAGTGTAGGTGAATCACATTACAACAGTGAGTTCTTATGGGATAGACTTGTAGGAGTGTATATTTCAGGAAAGAAAACATGATGACATGCATTAACAGTTGAGGCACAGGTTATAGTATCTAGGTGAAGGTGATAAGGACGAGGAGTATCATCTCATGACAGAAGGCTTGGTCAGATTCAGGAACATGATTAACTATGTGCCAGACTACAATGAGCTCAAGAAGCTAATCTTGAGGGAGTTTCATATCAAGTCATATTCAGACCACTAGGGATATCATAATACATTAGCAGTAGTTAAGAATTCTTATCATTGGTTTAACTTGAAGAAAGAGGTGGTTGAGTTTGTTATTAGATGTTTGAACTGCCAATAGGTAAAAGCAGAGTGTATTCATCTAGGTGGGTTCTTGGAGCCAATTCTAAATCCATAGTGGAAATGGGAGGTCATTTCCATGGATTTCATTACAGGATTTCCGAGGACATCGAGACGACATGATTCCATCATGGTTGTGGTTGACAAGTTAAGTAAAGTAGTTCACTTCATTATAGTGAATTCTATGAATTGATCTAGTGAGGTTTCTCGTATTTTCATCAGGGAGATAGTGAGATTGCATGGTGTTCCTAAGAAGATCATATCAACAGAGATGCCAAGTTCGCTTCAAGATTTAGAAAGAGTTATTTGCATGTTTGGGTATAGAGTTGGCTTTCAGTATAGCTTATCATCCGTAGACAGATGGGAAGATAGAGAGGATTTAAAGGATTACTAAGGACATGTTGAGGATGTACGTCATGCATCAACAACAAAAGTGGGAAGAGTATCTTCCACTGGTAGATTTTGCATATAATAATGGGTATCAGAAGTCTTTAAAGATGAGTCCATTTGAGGAACTTTATGGGCAAATTTGTTGTTGTCACTTGTCATACCATGTTATATTTGACGTTGTCACTCACCATACCATCCTATATTTGGGTCAAACAGTACTATTTTTTATCTCGAGCGCAAAGAAGGACAGGTACTTTCTTGGTTGAATAAAGGGAAAGCCAAAAGGGAGATCCTAAGTCCAAATGCTAAAAAGGGAGAGCCTAAGTCCCAAAATATAAAAATGAGGGCTCACAATCGGACTCTTGATTTTGGAGAAGGCTCAGTGCATTAGGGGCCCAAATCCAAGGGAGTATCGAAATATTGGGAGTCCATATCAGAAGGACTAGCATGCAGCGTATACGGATTTTGGGATATCAAGGGTCGGAGCATAAGCAATCTTGGCGATTTATTTAAAGATTCAGACTAAAAATTGAATATCAGAGTAGACAATCAGAAGGATAGGTGAATATCGTATCAGAGCCTCAGCATTTTGGAACCTAATATTGAAAGGAGAAGACCTCGGAGCATAGTGGTATTGGAATATCAGAGTTTCGTAACTCCTTAAAAATAGGATTTCCTTAAAAGTGCCAAGGGTCGTGGAGTGGGGGAAATACAAAGGAAAATCATCACCAGACTAAGGAAATTTTCTCTCTCCTCCTAAGGACAAATGACAACAAATAATTGGCTCTGAGAAGCAGAAGAGGCAAATGATATCAATGTGATGTGCTCGTACAGTGGACATGTGGAAAATAGTTTCAACATTTTTGAGGGCCAAATGAGCTAAATTCGGGTGACAAGTGTCCCCACTCAATTGGCGCCACCTGGAAATGATGGTGTCAGTGTGGTGTCACCTCGGAGGTCATCATATCACAGGTTGGAAATATCAGAACACCTTTATAAAAGTTTTTTGGAAAGTTCATATGAGAGGGGTTATGATAAGGACTAGCACGTGATCGTAGGAAATACAAAGAACTAGGTGTGGGAGAAAAATTATAATGGGAAATAGGACCCTGATAAGAGCTTGAAGTCCTCAAAATCCAAATGCCAAGGAGTTGGTCATGGCACCTGATTCTATGGTGGAGTTGTGATAAGAAGGCTATGGTTAGTCCTGTAATGTCGTACATAATTTTGAATTCTGCAAAATGTTTTCCCATATTAAAATTAAAAAATGTAAAGAGGATATGTTATAAAACAATAATTATAAGGACCAAAGCAAAGAAAAATATCAAAAAAGTAAAAGATATGAACCCCAAAAAAGAGATAAAAATAGATCATGAAAATGTGCAAATTCAGATGCCACTACTTTTTACTTTACTTTGCAAAATAACATTGTGTGTAGCTTGTCAAAAATGCCACAATCCATGATGGTCAAATAGTTTAATCTTGACTCATTCATGATTTAAATTTCATGTTGATAGATAGAGAATAAAGATCTAGCCAAACTGTTTAATCTTGGTAGATCAGTAGTTAGGTAGAAAGTAAAAAATGAGCTCAACAGTTTAAACTGATCCATTGGAAGTTAAAATGTTAGAATTAAATAGTTTGCTTATCAAAGGAAAAATAAATAAGTGGTCAGCAAACTCAAATGCACCCAATAAATGAAGAGAAAATGCTAGGGTAAATAAAGGGTAGGTAGAAGAAGTTTTGCAAGTGCGCAAGGTTTCTAAGTCAAAAGCACATTCATCATGCTTAATCCTATGTTTCATGTGCAGGAGGAATTGTGAAAGAGAAATGACATTCACTAAAGCTTATTTACTAATTTCCCTCATTTCACTAGCCCCCACATACTTACTTTACTAATTTCCCATCATTATCCCTTCATTACTTATAAAAACAATTTCCCTTCATTTTTACCTTTTATCCCTTTGTTTCACACATTTCCCTATACATTACCCTCCAAAAATCATCCCCCCTTTCCAAAACCCCTTTCCCTGGTATGAAACACATTCCCATCACAAATAATATTTTCCCCTCTTATTAATTTCCCTTTTCCCCTTAAAAACCCACAAAAAACATTTTATCCTAAGTTTTTTCCTAAAAGTCCCACTTTATAAATCCCCCACATTATAATTTCCCAACTCCCTTTCTAACCCACCAAGCCTTGTTCTATAGTTAAAAACTCTGCAATATAACCCATGGTTCCCATTTCATTAACCCATTGCTTATATTAAAATCCCATCATTATTCGTTAATTAATTGCAAAGTCTTTGTAATTAAACCCCCGGGCCCCTCCAACCACTTTCCAATTCTATCCGTGCAACTTAACTGCGTGATATCCCTCCGATCTCCCACTCCCAATCCAACGGCACACAACCATATCATGCGGATTCATTGTTCGAGAGTTAATGGCCCAAGAGCACACGAGATTCGCGGTTTTGGCCGAGCGTTGTTTGGCTACGTGGCGGCACCAAGTTATATCGTGTGCTTGCGAAAAATATCGCCCTCCATCCAAAAGTGGTGCGATATCACCGAAAACCACCTCTCCACCTAAACCAAAATTTCCGACTGTTCATTCAATAAATCTCACGCCAAAATATAACCGTTATTGGTTAAAAGGCCGAAAAAGCCCCAATTTGTCTTTTCGCTCGTTTTCACTGCAAATCTCTGTTAACCGATTCAAACACCCCGAACCTCTATGCAACCAACTTGACCACCTTTTATCACCCAAAGACGTTGCAGATGCCAAATTGAAGCAAAAAATACCCAGCTGAAGCCTCAGTACCCTCTTCAGCTACCACAGAAACCTGTTTGAGCACCAAACCGTCATATTTCCAGGTATTCTTGATAGAACCAAAATAGCCCTATAAATTTAAGTTGTACACAGTGATTAAAAGGTTAATTAATTTAATTAGTTAAGAAACCTTGTTAAAACTAAAGAAAAACCTACTATGCACCCAAACCCCTTTTTTACAGGTTATTATTACCCTCCCCACTATTCTATAGCTTCTAAACCTTACTCCCAAAGCCACAGAAAGAGTAATTCAATTAAATAAACTAAATTATTGCTTCCCAAACCTCTTTGGATGTAAGACCCCTGCAAACCCCTCACCTAGATATTGACCATATTCCATTAGCCGACAGAAATTTCAAATTAAAGACATTGTTTCCCCTAACTACCTACTGAAACTCCACTGTTGGAGTAAAGACAAGTTTTTGAACCATAATGATGACATTCACCTTTGGGACTCAAATTTGCCCCAAGTACTTGTTCCCACAGGTACACCTATTCCCAGAAATCATCCACTTCTGCCAAGCATGCTATATTCCAAGTCAGAGAGCCATAGTCACCACAGATCAGTAGGTTTTGTTCACCATTACAACAAAATCTATAAATCAAATGTTGAAAATCCAATCAATTCCAAATGAGACCCCACTTTCCATTCAAGGCTTACTTGAACTCTACACCAAGCTAGACATTCCAAAGAAATCTCACATAATTCAAACTTTCATCATTAAAGAGTCTCACACTCAAACAGATAGTCCTCCATATGCTGCCACCATTTTCTCTGAGAGAGGCAAACAAATTATACCATGCTTTCTTGCATTCTAATGTACACCCCAAATGAACATGTGGATGAGGTTGTTCTTACTTTCCTTTCTATCTTTTGCCCCTGCTACAATTTACAACTATGCTCAGTTCTTGGCAGATAGAATCCATGAACTTATCAGATTGCCAAATGAGAGAGTATTCAAATACTCATCTGTATTGTTTCACATGTTCATGTACTTTCAGTTAGATAAGTTTCATGTCAGCATCCAAAAGTTAGACACCAAGGGAAATCCAAGATCTATCATCTTTTGGACACCATTGATACAAATGTATTCCACTATATTTACTTACAAAGACTTCACTAATTCATTTGTTCATCTGGTTATAGATGTGCTAACCAGTAGTTATCAGCCCAGGATCAGTTAGGAGATTAAAAGAGTTTTACATTTGGAAAAGAACAGTAGAGTGGGAGACTGGTATCTCTACCAGGACCACACAAAAATTAGAATATATGGACGCCAACTTACTCCCTACAAACTGCCCAAATACCTCCCCATGAGGATATTTGCATTAGAGTATTTCAGGCAAATCATAAACTCTGATGAAGTAAATTTCTTGTCGGCTAAGAAGAAAACCCAATTTAAGATCAAAAACCAATTGGGCCCTTTTATTTGTAATAATAGGGAAGTTGGACAAGAGGCAAAGAAACTCTTACAGGAGATGAACTTCAAGAGCAATTTTATGTGGAAATATGACCCTCATGGATTCATAAATAAACTAAGACTCAAATTCAAATTGAGTCCTTTCATACGTGATCCTGGGCCAGACATTGAAAGATTTGCCAACCAGTCAGAAAAACATATGAATATTCCTCCTATTTTGCAGACTCTAGCCAATGAAGACAGAAATGCAAAAAGAACCAAGGAAGATGGTTCTATCTCAGCAATGGACACTACAGATGACCAATTTGAGATCAATTACAGGAAGAGGCCCAAGCGTAATCCTATAACTGAGCAAGAAGACACCATTGGGACAGTGTAAATCACTGACACTGACACAATGGTGGGAAAGAGCAAAGGCCTAGTATTTTTAGAGGAAACTCACCAGCCTTTTACTTTAAACACTCAACTTATTGAGAAACAACTCAGCATTGAAGTCTCTTCATCCAGCAAGCCTGTGGATAAAGAGAAAGATATTAAAGAGAAGTACAAGGAAATTAAGTTGAGGAAAGAGGCATTGAAGGCTAAGACTTATGCCCAGTACTTCAAGCAGACGCCCGCAAATCAGAACAAATTAATTTCAGTCTTTGACATTAAGATTGGCAAGATGCAAATGGCATTCATGCAGCCTACAGTTCTATAGCCCAAATCTTCAGCAGACTACAGGAAAATAGAGTTTGAGGTTTTGGCTAGGGATGTTCACCCCATAGACCAAATTGAGTTCCATAAACAGGCAGGTGAGATGATTTACTCTACAATGAAAAATAAAGAAATGACTAGGCACAAACTCTAAAGCTCATTGGATAATATTACAACACAATACAAGCTAGAAAAGGCATACTCATAGGCAAAGGACAACAGAATCAAGTCACTGGAAGACTTGGTGGTTGAGCTTGGATATAGTCCCAATGACGTCAAGGATGCATAAAAATTGATAAAGAAGAAAATGTAGGATATTGCTGCTATAAAGAAACAATTAAAGTTGCCTCATTCAAAGCATCCACGGACCAAGGAAGTCCTTGAGAGCCAAACCCAACAGGAGGAAATGATGGACCTTGTTCTACAACTTAATGATCAATTGAAAGAAATGAAGAAGGAGTTGGATAGTTGAATACAACTGAAACAGGGCAGCCTTGAGACAACCACTGCCACTACCATTCCCACAATGACTACAACAGTTCCATCAACCTTGGCAGCTTCAATGGCCCCCACAGCTCCACTGGCTACAGCACTTCTAGCTGCAACAACATCTACATCAGCAACAGGTTCAACAACAACAGCAGCTCAGCCAAGTGATGAGCCAAGCAAATTGGTCAAAGCAATGGAGGACATGTCCATTCAGAGCTCTAAGATAAATAAAATCAAAGAACAATTAAGGAGTCTAGAGCGTCAGAAGAAAATAGCTCAGATTATGCACAAAGATGAAGTTCAAATGTCAAACAGGATGACTGAGAGAATAAAGAACCTAGAGAAAGAGTTAACATTGAAGGAGCCACTTGCCCATCCTAAAGAACAATTATGGGCTAGTATCATTGACTCTGTAAATGATATTTGGCCATCTATACAACAAAATGATTTAGTCAAAGAGGCTACAGAAGTAATTCAATGAGTTAACGCTGAACTTGGAGACATACCAGAAGAAGCTACAAATATGAATTGTAGGAGTTGGACATATCTGACAGCACTGGCACCATACTAGAAGTGAAAAAAGTGCTCACCAAGAGGAATTTAATGATGAACCTTGAGGACAAATGCCAAACCATGCAGCTGGCTATATACAAGTTCATAGTTAAGTATGATGCTTTAAGGCAGAAAGGTCTGCCAAATCCCTTAGTGATAAATGATATATTAATGCCACAAGAAGACTACAATAGGAAAATCAGAGAAGTGGCAAGAGATCAGGCAAATAATTCTTCCATGAAAGGGATGCCTACAGGAAAGGTTCTATACCAGACATTTGAGAACCTATTTTACCTCCAGCATGAGGTAAAACACGTTTTTATGAACAGGCCCACCTTTGCAAAGTACACAGAAGAAGATGAAATCTACAGAAAAATGGTAAATATCAAATTACCAGATGCAGATATTTGGGAGAAATTAAATGACTTACTGTAAAAAGGCAAGGTAAAAGTCAAAACAGAACAGTAAAAGGAAAGCAAAAGGCCAGCCCAAATGAAAGAGTATCAGTTAAAAGCCAAAGTAAAAAAGAACATTCAGCGTGGAAGACCAACAATAAAGGATAATAAATAGCAAATGATCAAAGCATAAAGAAAACACATCCAAATAAACAAGGACAGCTTACATCAGTTGAATATGTATCTCTATCTTCTTGCATGAAGATATTTCTTTTTCCTAGATTAATTCCCAAGATAGTTTGGGATATTTTGTAAACTATTTTTGTATAAATACTTCATAAATTGAAGTATAGAGGGTGGATTACTTGACATTACTATAGTTCTATTGATCTGAAACCTGAGGGTTATTTGTACCATTTTTTCAAGTCAGCAGATTGGACTGAGTAATAAAGAGATTGCATTACAGGATTCATGTGTTGGGCCACTTCAATGAAGTATTTTCTTTTGTCAAATTGTTATTTTCTTAAGTGTTTCACAAACTTGCATGTTATCTAAATTGAATGAACTAACTGGAATTCTATTACAGAATTTGTTTAAGTACACTCTGTCTTGAACAGTTAATCATTTTAATGTTTTCTTCTGATATCGAAAGTAGGGAATCCTTCATTTGTCCCTAGTTTAGATTAACCCCTACCATTTCCTTCATTATCTGGTTTGAGGAACCCTTAGTTTCTCCTTGACCCTGATTGAAAACCACTTCACCATCTAGCCTTAAGATCTGAATTTACTCAGCTACCTTGCCCTATAAACACTATCTTTAAAACTTGATCCTGTCCTGATTGCTTGACACTTGATCCCATAGCCCAATGGTAAGAGACATCCCTCCATCCTTCTAAGTCGGTGATTCCACCACCAAATCCAAATCAAAACCCAAGTACAAAAATAACTAGCCTAAAATCAATTAACTGAACAAAGTTAAATCATAAAGAGAGAGCCCTCTCTCAGCGTTAGGAAGGCTATATCCTAATCTCAAAAGTAGGTTTGTGGTTACCTCTATTATTTCTTTCTTAATAACTCTAGAGAAATTTTGGAGTGATAACATATTGGCGACCATACTGGGGACCAGTCCTCATTTTAATAAAACTTTAAGGAAATGTTAAATCTCGTCTTTTGCACCTTGAGTTCATTTTAGAGTTGTAAAGAAAAGTTTCATTAAACACATAAAAAATTAAAATTCTGGCTCCCAAAAGAACACACTATACCAGGGCAAATCCAAATCCAAACCCTGCTACAGTAGTTGATGATCATGACTAAATTTTAAGAAGACCAAAAAAGGTAGAAACTCAAGGAAGTAGTAATCAGTTAATTAAAGCAAATTCCCTCCCTAAAGAATTATCAAGTTTAGAGGATATTCAGTTTGATTTATCATTTGAGCTTTCTTTGTTTAGAACCAAATCAGAAAATTCAATTCATGAAACTGTAATAGACCCTAATTTTATTCAATTCATTGAGTCAAAGAAAGTTCCTATACATCCAGATTTAGATCAACTTGTTTTGGATACTTTTGAAAAACTAGAAGCTTTAACCTCAACCTTGATAAGCCATATAGACAATGCCTATCTTCAACAATCAGTGGAATTATCTGCCTTAACTGCTGCTACCCCTAACATTTTTGCAGTCTTCAAAAATTGTAAATACAGCTTCATTTACTACCACCTCACTTATAATTTCAACCACACTTCATTCCCCTAAACCAGTTATTCCTCAACTTCCTCTTCAACCAAACATCTCAAGTTCACCTAGTTCATCCATATCCATCTCAAGTTCTACTTCAAGCACCACTACTTTACCTCCTAACCAAACTAGAACCTCAGCCATGGCAGACAGATATGCACCTTTTGTCTTACCAGCTCAACTACATGGCATGCCCCAAGACTACCAAAGTAGAATCTTTTTGTTTCATGCTCTTGGATAGTATACTGCCCAATAGCATGTGAATAAAATGACTAACTATTTTGAGTTGCATGTGATTGATGAGTCTGATGTGAAAATGAGGTTATTTTCCCAAACATTGACAGGGGATGTCAAGAAATGGTTTAAAGGTTTACCTGCTAATCATATTGTTGATTTAGCTGCTTTCCATAGATTATTTATTGATAGATGGGAAAGAAAGTAAAACCCCTTACAAATACCATTTGAATATGAAAACATTAGAAGAACTCCTAATGAGTCTGTTCAAGATTATTTTACTAGGTTCAACAGCATCTATAGTGCAATCCTTGCTAATTGTAGAAATTCCCACTGTAGATCACCTAATAATGCAATATACTAAAGCAAAATACTTGATCTACTTCTACAAACAAACTTGCGGAAGCTTAATCGATTTTGAGCAAGATCAAATAGAACACATATAACAAAGAATGAGAAATCAATCACACCTCAACACAGAAGACTACTCTGGGGAAAGCCTCAGCTAAAAACCTCGATCTTTGTATTATCATACAAGTGGAAATATGTCTAGATTACACAAAGCTTTAGCTCACAAGCTATCCAGCTCTCAGTACAATCCCTCTACTTCTCAGAACAGTGAAAGACTTCTCACAAACCTTCTCCTCTTGCCCTCCAAGCCTCCTATTCCTTGCGTAGTTTCTCTTGGGTCCGAATGCTACCACCTTGTGTGTAATTACGCTCACACACTGCTCTACTAACCTCTGAAATAACTGTGCAATTCCTGAGAAGGAGATTAATTCCTTCTGCATGGATGAGTTTCCTTTATAGGAAAATTCCTCCAAACTAATTAGTACACTTTCATTCCTTCCTTATCTCAAACCTGAGGTCTGCTTCTCTTTTACTGACATGCTGATGGAGTTATTTATGAGAGAAATATTCAGTTATTCTAGAGAAACACTAGTGCATTGCATGCATGCTTAGCTGATGAACTCACAATTAGTTCCCTCCAATAACTATTGGAACTAATTTAACTAGATTAACTTAAGTTAACTGAGCTAACTATTACAACTCAAAGATACAACACATCCTATCTCCTTAATTAAGGAATACTTTCCTCAATCAAAGAAGGGATTTAATTGTTGCATGTCTTCACATAGACTTTCATGTTTGATTTTCTCTAACTAATTAACTCAAGATGAATTAATTAATTATTTTTCAAATAGTTGCTAAGATCAAATTCGAATCTTAATTCTCAATATTAATTCAGGGACTAATTAAAATTGGAATCTATCCCGAAATGCTATTTTTAGCATTTATATTTTTTACTATTTCCAACAAAGTTGGAGTATATCCTGAAATGCTATTTATAGCAATGTTATTCTTAGCATTTATATTTTTAGCATTTCTTCTTGCCATTTTCAACACTCCCTCTCAACAAGAAAGGCATTCAACTCAAACCTGATCCTAAACCTTTGGAATGTTATGCATGCAACACTTCTCATTAGTGTTGTTGCTCCAACAACTCTAGAAACAAAAAATATCCAACCTAAATCAGAATGATGCCTCTATCATCAAAGTCTCCGACCGTTATTGCCTCTGTCGACTAAAAACTCTACACCTCTGTGCTCTTCAATATCTGATTGCTCTAGCCTTTGTCACTTTGATCTCTTACTGCATCAATCACACTGATTCCTCCTACTGCATCTATGCTGCTGCTAGTCCTATCTCCTAGCACTGCAACCGCACTGCACCTCCTCTCATCATGTTACATCATGTTGCCCAATGCTGCACTGCAACTTAGTTACTGAGAAGTAACTAACTGATATCCCAACTGACCTCCCTGTTCGGCTAGAAACACCCTCTGATGCTGAAGCTCCCTCTGCCACTGACAAGTGCTCCCTCTCTGACCTCTATGCTACTGCAACAACTCCCTACATCTCGCACCATTGCACACCTCTATGTGCCATCCTGCACTGGTGCAAGACTCATGTGCCTCTCGCATTGTTGCAGCCTGCTAGCTCTGCATTGTCTTGGGACTCCTACATTGTAGCTCTCTCTATCGCTCCATTTGCATCCATCTCTACCCACTCAGCCAGTCCTTCTACTCCTCGTCGGGGCTCCTGTAGCAAGGTCTAATCAAAGAGGCTGGGTACCTTAAGGATCCTACCCCTATTTCAGCCTTCTTGGGATAATCACTTCACATTGTCCCACCTCACACCTGGAGGTATGGATGCATGTGATCCCTCTGCCCACTTAGCTTGAAATTTCCCCCTACTGGAGGTCTCTGCATGAGTGGAAGCCTCCACCCGGTCCCCTCTCAACATCTCCACTTGTGGCTCCTCCACAATTGTCTGAGACTTCTTTTGGCACTACATGTTGAGAGGTAATTTACTCTCCCTCTCAACCACCAAGTCTCTAACCTTTGCCTTGCTCCTCAAGGCTTTGCATGCATCTTGAACCTCAAGAGCATACAAGTTCTTGGCTAGCACACCAATTTGTTTCATCTTTCCCGTCGTCTTCCAGCATCGCGATCGATACCAAGTTTTTCCGTAGTCCTAGCACATGCTTCACATCTGTCAAGGTAATGCGAGCTCCATGCTCCCTCTAAAAAACAAATGTGTCTACTCCTGAGACACTATACTTTTCATCATTACCCATCTCTATGAGTATCTGGAGATCTTTCTCCTCCAAGGTAGTGAACAAACGCTTATCGTCAGTCATGTGGAATGAAGGTCCACTGTCAAAAAACCAACCACATCCCACCATGGATGAAACTAGGCATACGATGAGGGTGAAATCCAACTCGAACTATGAGGCCAATGCCTCACCTTCTGATCCTTCCTTAGATCCCTTCTTGGATTTCTTAGTGGATAATTTCTAGCAAAATGGCCCACCTCATGACAATGAAAGCATCGCACTTTCAATTTGTCAAACTTCTTCCCAACATAGGAAGAACTCGTTTTGGGATGAGAATCCTTCTCCTTCCCTTTATTTTCCTTACTCGCTAAGGCGCAATTTTCTTCATCCTCCTTGGATGAAGAACCATCTCTGGTGCTTCTCCTTATCTCCTCCTGCATCAAATCCGACCAAATTCGTCCCAATCTGGCAGTTTCTCTCTTCCATTTACTGAGTCTTGGTAGTTATGCCAGCTCTTAGGAAGATCGAGGAGAGAAAGACTCACCATGTCATCATTAGCTATCGTGATCCCTACACTTCCAAGCTCATCCCTATAGGTGGTGAGCTTGTTCATATATGTAGAGATCATGTCGCCCTTTTCACACTTGATTTTCCAAAGCTTGTCTTTCAGCACCAGCTTCCTCTTATCGTTGTTGTTCTGATATAGATCCTTCAATGCTTTCCACATTGAAAGCAGTGTCTCCTTCCCATGGAGACTTGAGACTATGTGGTCTCAAACTCTCTCCAGAAGGATTCTCCTCGCTCTAGCCACACATTTCTTCCATTCCGCCAATTCTTGGGAAATAGCAGCGGTTGGCTTGGGGACTTCTTGATCAATGAAGTCCTTCAAACCGTTGTCCTCTAATACCACTTCCATGCTATCCTTCCAGGCTATATAATTTGAGCTGCCATCAAGGGCATACTCGAGCCTCAAACCGTTGAATGCCAATGGTGAAATTTGAGATGTGATAAGAATTTGAATTCTAATATCAAACCTCCACTAGCCCTAGCATTAATCAAATTCCCAGATGGTTTTGACACTAATATGTCATACCAATTGAGAGATAGAAACCCTGAAACATTGGAACAAATGCAAAGTAATGTTGCTAGTGTAGAAGCCAATTTATTAGCTAAGAAAGCTAGGATGAGAAATGAGAAAAGAGTTACCATAAAAGAGGAACCATCCACTTCAGATGGTAAAATAGACAGTTTAGCTAAAAGTGTAGAAAGGATAAAGGATAGATTATAAAATATGGAAAGAAAATCTCAATGGGAAAATCAACAAGCACCCCCAGTTAGGAACCCCAACTTTAGGAAAAATCTTAATTCTAGAAAAAATGTTATAGCTGATCAACAGGTTAGACCACCTTTCCAGGAAAACTATGTTGAAGGTTCACAAAACCATGAAGAAGAGGATGATACACAGATAAACCTATTAGGGATTAAAAACAAAGATGTTGTTTTTCTTACTCATGAAGAACACGAATTGTACATGCTACAACAATTACAATTAGAATTTGGAGAGTCCTTTGACTTCAAACAAGGCTATGAATCTGCTATCTATGAAGTTCACAAATAGCATAGCCTTATAATTAAAAAGAATACTGAAGTTCCCACTAAGAAATCAGTCCAAATACAAACTAAAAAAATAACAGAAGCTCCTATGAACAAAGTTCTACAAATTCTCTCTAGAGGAACTCAAGAGGCTTCCGGCCCAAAAATTGTAGATATAACTTCAACTGAAACTCAAACCGAAACCGTTACTCATACTTTTCCAAATAAGAGAATTCAAAACAAAACTGTTGGTACACGTATTGAAATTCCAAATGCTGAAAAAGAAAAAAGTACACAAACCATAATTGCTCAGGAAGATCTCACACAATCAGGCAAAACTCAATTGCCATTCAACATTAAGACTGAGATAGCCAAATTGAAAATATTAGTTCCTTTAACAGAGTTAGTGAAAAATGAATCATACAAAGCACAAATCATTCAAACACTAAACATAGGTGAAGGAGAAGATGATGTAAACCTTAATGATGATCAACCTGAGTTATTATTTGGTCCAGAAGTAAATGGCACACATCAGCAAGGGGGTATCCCTCCATTCTACATTAGCTTGAATGTTCACGATAAAATCTTACATAATGTTATGCTAGATTCAAGGGCATCCCATAACCTAATGCCTAAAGAAATCATGGAGAGATTAAACTTAGATATTACGAGACCATACAAGGACCTATTTTCTTTTGATTCCAGCCAAGTCAAATGTCTTGGCCTGATTAAAGATTTGTGTGTAACTCTAGTCCAATGCCCAGCAAAGAGTATTGTTATGGACATAGTAGTTGTTGATATCCCACTCAAGTATGGAATGTTGCTATCTCGCTCATGGGGAGCAAAATTGCAGGGATCTCTATAGTTAGACATGTCATATGCCACCATCTCTGTGTTTGGTTAGCCAAGAAAGCTTTACAGAGAGACCTTGATGAAATACATGGTAAGTAGTGCAAAAAACCACAGAATTTCCCTATCTACTCCATGCATTCTGATACGGACTCTTTTATTTTGTATAATTCAGACAATGACAAAAATGAAATCACAACTAGAGAAGAAAAATACAAATCACCTGATAGCAAAAACATATTTCATGAATCTCTATGGAATTTGGATTTTGATGGCTCTGTAAATAGATTAGGAGTAGGTACAGGAGTTTGGACTCATAACATGGAAAATAATCACTCTGAAGGTCATGCCTTTAGATTAAACTTTAAATGCACAAACAATATGGCAGAGTATGAGGCTTTAATATTAGGACTGGAGATTGTAAGAAAACTTGGAGGCAAGAGAGTTTCTATCATGGGAGATTTGGAATTCGTCATAAAACAAATTAAAGGAGAATATTCTACGAATAATCCCAGACTTAGCCAATACAGAGAGACTACCCTAGATTTGATTAAGGAACACCTTGAAACTGATTTTGTTGTTATCCCTAGGAAACAAAACATGCAAGCTCACAGTTTCGCTACTTTTGTTAGCATTTACAGATTAACTTTTCAGCCCAACCACCAGTACATTGCTAAAGTAAGACACAGACCTGTCATACCTGATAATCTCAAATATTGGCAGATTTTTTCACAAGATTCTCAAATCTATGATTTCATGAATGCTGAAGGAGAGTTTCAAAAATGTAACATAGATATTGGTTGTACATTAGATAACATCATAAATAGTGAGATAGATATAAATGCTTTAGATGTAGATAAACCCACTAAATTCACTAAAGTAGAAATAGATAACTTAGAAAAAGTAGAAATAGGAGAAATGATCAATGATGATTATGAGATTTTAAACCTTAAGAATATTTTTTTCCTAAGGGATTATTCCCATTAGAAGATTTGTTTGATTCAAATGATGTAGCTAGAAAACCAAAAATGGTGCCTTTAAGAGCAGATATAGAAGAATGTAACATAGGAACAGAAAAAAGAAAAAAACCCAAGCTTATCAAAATATCAAAAGCATTACCTCCAGATGAAAAGCTGAAATACATAAGTCTATTCAAACGGTTTCAAGATGTCTTTGCCTAGAGGTATGAAGACCTTAAGTCTTATTATACCAACATTATTCAACATAAGATACCCCTCAAAGAAGATCAGAAACCCTTTAAACAAAATCTTAGGAGAATTAATCTAGTTCTTATGCCATTAATTGAAAAGGAAGTAAAAGGGATGTATGATGCACAAATAATAGCACCAATTAGATATTTAGATTGGGTCTCTAATTTGGTCACTACTAGAAATAAAACAGGAGAAATCAGACTTTGTGTTGATTTCAGGAACTTGAACAAAGTGTCATTAAAAGATAACTACCCTCTCCCTAAAATGGACCAAATTCTCTAAAGGGTAGTGGGCTCATCCAGAATTTCAATGCTTGATGGATTCTCAGGATACAACCAAATCTTAGTTCAACCAGAGGATCAAGCAAAGACTGCATTTACCACTCCCTGGGGCACTTTCATGTATTTAAAAATGTCTTCTGGACTAATGAATGCAAGGCTACCTTCCAAAGAGAAATGGACATAGCTTTTACAAAAGAAATCCATGACTTTCTAGTGGTTTACCAAGATGACATCACAGTGTTTTCCAAATCAGATAATGGACGTCTAGATCACCTGAGAAGAGTTTTTATTAAATGTAGGAAATTTGGCATTTCCTTGAATCCTAAGAAGACACTTTTTGGTCTAGAAGAAGGTAAACTCTTAGGACACATAATATTAAAAGATGGAATTAGAATAGATCCAACTAGAATAGAGACAATCCTAAACATCACTCATCCTAGAAACATCAAAGAATTACAATCATTTTTAGGCAAAATAAATTTTCTTAGGAGATTCATTTCTAACTTAGCAAAATTAATCAGATAATTGAATAACATGTTAAAGAAAGATTCAGCACTTAAGTGGATAGTAGAGGCTAAATAGTCTTTTGAGGCAATCAAAGGAGCCCTTACTAAAACACCATTCCTCATAAGTCCTGATTTCAAAAAAGATTTTATATTTTTTTCTTTTTCTTCAAAAAATACTATTGCAGTAGTCTTGTTGCAAAAGAATGATCAAGGATATGAGCAACCTATTACATTTTTTAGCAAATATTTGAGAGATGTTACACTAAAGTACAACATAATAGAAAAACAAGCTCTTGCTTTAGTGAAAGCTATTAAAGATTTCAGAGTGTACAACTTGTAATCACACATCATTTCTTATGTTCCAAATTCAGTAGTTAAGGACATTTTGACACAAAATGGGCCTGAAGGAAAAAGAGGCAAATGGATTGCCACTATTTTGGAATATGACATAGAAATAAAGCCTACAAATGATCCAGGTGGATGTTGGTGGCCACCCACCTATCCCATTTGGACCCCCACTATTGTCTCTTTCAGCTTTTTCAGTTTCCTAAATTATAGCACAGTTTATTATTTTTAGCAGTTTTTCAGGTCCCGAACTTCCGGAGCCGTTTTGAAGCCCTAAACGACGTTTTTTGGGAAATCTAGGGGCAACATGGGTCCATGGACTGATGTTTCTCTTCTCAAAGTGGTAGTTCTCGGATAGATCTTTCTAACGAGCTATCATACGCGTCAAACGGAGATCATATGCCAAAGTTACGACCCCGGGAAATTGATGTACCAATTTACCCAAAACAGAGCCCACAATTTGGCATTTCATCTTCTAAGGGTCGGTTTTGGAATGTGAAGGGTTTTCCATTGTTTCTCAATAATAAATAGGCCTTCGAGCCTCATTGTAACACAAGTTTGGAACAGTTCAGAGGCATGTAGCCCCACATATCTTCTTAGAGATAAGCTGCCATCGCCCTAGCTGGTTTATTTCCATTTCTGGTTGTAAGCATATTTCGGTATTTTCCATTAATGAAATGAAGTGTTATTTCCGCTGCATCTCTTGTGTATATGGTTATCTCTGTAATTTGTTGCATTCAAGTTTAAATCCGGATCAGTGGTATCAGAGCGGTCTGCTTTTTCTTTATTTTTCTTTGCATGTTCCCAACGAGGTCGCGATATAAGGAGTTAGGGGTTGAACTGGTCGAACCTTTGCAAGACGAGCCTCGAAAATCCTGACAGCCTCCCATGGCAGATGAGAAGAAAGACGAGGGGGCAGGAGATCCTATCAAAATCTTAATCGAAGAAGCCCTCGAGCGGCAAAGGAACGCGATGATGGATAGCTTTGCGCAGATCCTTCAGCGGCTACCTAGAGGTGACGCATCGGTTTCCAGCATCTACTCTAGAAACGCCATGCCCTTTAAGATTCAAGTGAATTTTGAAATCCCCATATTCGAGGGTAAAATAGACGCAGATGCGGTAGATAAATGGTTAAATCTGCTAGAGGGTTATTTTTCTGTTCATGAATTTTCAAGTCGGGAAAAGATTGTTTTCGCTCTTCTCAAAGCAGCCCCCCATGTCAAGGACTGCTGGGAAACCTACTACGAGCAGAAGGATGAAAGCACAGGCTCACTATTTTCAGCCGCACCCACTTGGGATTCATTTCGGGAAGCTATCAAGGAGCAGTACTACCCTGTCAAAAGCTACGAGGACAAATACATCAAATGGACCACACTGTGGCAGGGACGAGACCAAGATGTGCCAGAGTTCACAAACATTTTTCATACCCTTCGCACACAGTTGGGTATCAAAGATTATGAGCTGCATTTGGTACTCAAATACCGCGGCTGCCTACAAAGATACATCCAGGAAGAGATGGAGTTCTTGAACATCTCCTCACTCGGCACAGCATACCGATACGCTGTCAAATCGAGCAAAAGTTCAAACAGAAGAAGCGAGACTTTGGATCTGCAAATCCGAAGCCCAAAGGACAAAGCCAAGGCGGGGTGACCCAAGACAACCCGTCGAAACTGCAAGAAAAGAACAACACCACGAAGCCGAAGAAGGACACAGGAAAGTGGTGTGATTTCCACAAGAGTCCCACTCATAACACAAGTGAGTGTCGGACCAAGCAGTCATTGGTGGCTGAGTTGAAGGCTTCCGAATCATATACATGTTCCGACCCTGAGCCAGAACCTGACAAGGGGAATGGCAAAGGGAAGCAGATCATTGATGCGGATCCCAGCGCCACTGTTGCCACTGCCAAGATCCAGAAGTATGAGCCCGAAGAGCCAGAGGAGGGGGAACGTCTTTTCCACTCACAGATGTGGGTGAAGGGTTCGTCGCTGCAATTCATTGTCGATAGTGGTAGCCAAAAGAACCTCGTTTCAGCAGAGGTCGTGAAACGGTTGGGTCTACCAACTACACCACACCAGCATCCGTACAGTATCGGGTGGCTTCATGAAGGACGAGATCTCAAAGTTCGGCAGCAGTGTCGCCTTCCCTACAGCATCAAACCATTCACAGACGAGGGATTGTGTGATGTTACACCTCTGGATGTTTGT
>APFE030954005.1:3712-30858 GCA_000404065.3 Pinus taeda | reverse complement strand
ATGCATCAACTGATTTTAAGAACATGGTTCCCTGTGGGTAGAATACAAGAAAGTTTATGATGGTACGGTTTCTTTGGTCAGTCCATCCATCTGACATGATTGTACACCCTGTTCTCGCCCATGAGTTCTTGAACTCTTGCAAATACTCATTAATGGATTGAATTTCTTTCTGCAAACGAATCCCCCTTAGCTCATGCATAGTAGGGCCTTTGAAACCTTTTCCAGCAGCATGTATGGCATCAAACATAGGCTCATAATATGGTGAACGAGCAACATTAAAGGGGATATCAGCATCATACCACCATCTAGCTATGTACTCACAAGCAGTCTCCCTCAATTCTTTCTTCCAATGGTCATCTAAAGTGGGCTGCATTTGAGTTTTACTAACTTCAGGACCATGTGCATCTGATGGAGAGGAGGGAGTGAAATAACTTTTGATAGTCACATCACCCTTTTTCATTCTACCCTTTCCCTTATCTTGAACAAAAACAAAAGAGGGAGGAACATATCGGAAAGGATTGGATGCATCGGTTTGAGGGATAGAGGAAGAACCCTCAAATATCATAATGGGGGTTGGCAGCCATCATTTTTTGTATCTCCCTCTTCCTCCCAATTTCAGCCTGTATGTCTTTTTGCCTAGCCTTATCTTCTTTAAATTTCTCAATGCTGGCCAACAAATTCTTCCTAATCTCCCCAATTTCTGGTGATTCACATGGGGTAATTTGGCCTCTAATCCCTGCCAAGTGTAGCTTCAGCCTATTAATGCCCCCTGGACCATCCTTAATTAATCTATTGCAAAATTTACAATGCATTTCACTATCAACCATTTCAACATATGCCCATGCAGCATCTCTTGCTTTATGTGCCATTTTTGGAATAGGAAATGAAAGCAAACAATCTGAAAATGAAAAAAAAAAAAAAAACCTTGATTCAATGTTCATTTATTTGACAAAAAACAATCTCTAAGCTTTCTAGATATGCACCTCAAATTTATTAAGCAAAAACAGATTTATAGAGGTGAAAAAAATACCTACAGGCACAAACTGCCTCCTCAAGCTTGCTCCAAGAATCAGCTCCTCAATGCTGCTCCAAATGGCTGCCCAAGAAGCTCCTCACTCCAACTACAATGCTCCTCCAAGACTCCTCACTGCTGCTCCAAAACAAGCTCAAGAACTGCTCACTAACTCTCAAAGAAGACTCTCACTCAAATGCATAAGATTGCTGTGAGAGAATGAGAGCACTTGGGTGTGTTAAATAGGGTTTGGGAGGGGGATATGGACCCCAAACTACAATTAGCAAATCATATAACTGTTTGAACTCCAAAATAACCACCAAACAAATTTAAAATCCATTTAAAATGTGTTAAATTGCTGAGTTTGCGTCCCGGGTACCGTTCCTTGTGACTTGGCCGTTTCATAACGGAAACGGTCCGTTTCGGCCGAGTCAGCAATGACTCGGCCTTCCGAACCGAATCATGCACCGTTTCGCTGGGGAGGCCTTCGACCCGGATCAACCCGGCCGAGTCAATGTTGACTCGGCTGTTTTTTAAAATAGTGAATCTTTTCCCAAAACTTTACCATATACAAAAGCAACCCTATCTCCATTATCTTCTAAACAAGAAATGGAAAGTAAATTCCTTTTCAAGCTTGGGACATAGAGGATGTTGTTGAGATGTAGCTTTGCTCCATTTTCCAGCTTCAATGATGTAGATCCAAGGCCCTTGACAACATAGTTGTTGTTGTCTCCTAGCTCCATTGCATGTGATGATGGTTCCCTTGATAGAGTATGAAGTTGTCCACTTTCTCCCATCATATGTCTTGAGGCTCCACTATCAATGATCCATGTGTTGTCATCATCAAGTGTACCTGTAAGTGCAACTAAGAATCCTTCACTCTTGACTGTCCTAGATAGGTTGTAGATGATCCTTCCAATCCAGCTTCCTACAATTTTCATGATATTGAGACCCATTTTCAAATAACTTTCCATTGAGGGAGTAACCTTTCCTTCCAAGATTGCTTTTCCCTTCTTCAAATGATAGCTAACAAAGTGATCTTCAACCTTCTTCCACCTTAGCTCTGATACCATGTTGAGAAATCAATGCTTATAGGAATTAGGGATTGTTTCCTCTTTTTTGATAATTACTTGTGAGTTATGTTGGCTTCTTTTACTTCTTTATTAGTTTATCTTTCATCAAGCAATTACCAAATTAAATGTGTGAGAGACACAAGATGTAGGCACTCAGCTAGGGGAAAACCCTTCCAAGGGGAAAACCTAGTCCAACTCTTCCACTTGTAGATTCAAATCAAGATGAGACAATCGAAGATCCTTTAGACCTAGACAAAGAACTCTTCCAACCACCAAGTAAGCCCTTCCTTCCAATATATGATCCCTGTCCAATTCTCCAAGTGACAGCTTCCCAGTAGCAGCTACAATTCGGAATTTCGACCCCCAACTACAGATTTTCGGCCCCCAGCAATAGAATTTCAGACCTGTAGTAGATTCAGAATTTTGGCCGCAGCTACAGCCTAGAAACTTCTCACGTGTGAGAGATTGATTGCCCAAGAACTTTGATTTAGGTCTTCCCAGCTTCTTCCTTCCTTCTCCAACTAATTCGCTCTTCCTTCTGCTTCTATCTCTTGTAGATCGAACTTGATGAGTGAGTGCTCCAAATAGGTCGAGCTGCCTCTCTATATATAGCCTTTCTACTAGGTCGAATGGCCCTAATCCAGGCCAACTTCATGAGGACAGGGCAGACTTGGTATGGAGGTGACAAATGACCTTTTTGACTCAAAAATAATTCTTTTTACATGATACAAAAGCCGAATAAGGGTCTAATAAAAATTACAATGACTCTATTGACTCAAGATAAAACCAAGAATCCTTCAATGGGGGCTTTGACCTAAAAAAACGTTGACCCAAGCATGAAACCCATGCTTTAATAAGTCATTTTCTTTAATAATAAAATTTCTTTTGACTTGTACAAGTATGGAAACCGACACTAATTACATTCTTCCACATAGTGGGCTTATCTCTATTGTTGCTTGTGGCTCTAGTAACTGCAGTCTCTTTTTATGT
Source organism: Pinus taeda (assembly GCA_000404065.3). Taxonomy (NCBI): domain Eukaryota; kingdom Viridiplantae; phylum Streptophyta; class Pinopsida; order Pinales; family Pinaceae; genus Pinus; species Pinus taeda. The sequence continues at coordinate 27,783 of APFE030954005.1, read as the reverse complement.
CTCGAGAAGCTCCATTGGTCTTTTAATTTGAGCCCCCAAAATTCAGTTTTGCTCCCTACTTTTAGACATACTTGACTTGTGGTTCTGCTGTCATACTCAGTAGCCAGTGCCTAGCTATTTGAAACTCTTTCACATTTTTTGGAGATAACATGTTAAATGAGACTTACTAGATTCTTGCTTATGCAGTGGTTTTGCAGATATATTTGATGTAGACTATTTTATTCAACAAATGGAAGGTTTTGTACATGTTGTGAAAGAGTTGCCAGGGGACTTGGCAGGAAGGAAACCAGTGAGGGTTGATTGCCATAAACGGAAAGGACATTTTGACTATGGTGAATCCGTTCTTCCTGCTTTGCTTGATCATACATTCATTGCTATTACCCCAGCAATGAGCCAAAGATCAGATCGGTAAGAAAGTCTGCCTAAGCTGTTTCTAGGTATTTTGAGAAGCTTTTTCATTATGATTCTTAGGAGAAATTGGAATCTTGGAGAACTTGAAATAAATGTTTCTCTTACGTCATATTTTCTATTTCATTTATTTAAGTTTTCATATTAATTCATGGTGATTATGATAGTACTGGAAAATCTGTGATCTTCCCATATCTTATCCTTTATGCATTTCTTCTCATGGAGGAGCGTTACCTCCCAAGTTCTCATTAAGATGTAAAAGTCTCAACCACAAATTAAAACTTTAGGGGCAACCTAGAAAGACTATACATTGTCATCTCGGTAGCACTTCCCTTCTCCTTAGTCCGGCTCTCCTCGAACACAATGGGGGCTTCCTAAACAAACTAAGTCTAGCAAAAGGATAATGATTCAAAAGGTGTCTAGGAATTAGGATAAATTTGGTTTCCAGTAAAATTACAGCAGTAAATTCCAGATTTATAAAGCAGAAATAAATTGATTTTTAATGTTTAGAGGTGGTTAAAAGGGAAGCCCAGTGCCTAGATTCCAGATTGGACATATAGGGTCTGTTACTGCTCAATCTGTCATCATCAGAGTGTAAAGGCCCCAAGCACCAAGATTATAGATTTAGGCAACTAGGAGGTTGGCCACTGTCACCTTGTCAACCCTTCTCTGCTCTTCAGTCCAGCTCTTCTCCGGTTCAAGGGAGCCTTCCCTAATCAGGGTTGCTGGAAATTACAGCTAGGATGTACAAGGTGATGCGAAGTGTAATTTCCAGCAAAACAGGTTTGAAAAAGTTGCAGAAAAAAGTGGATGGGAGGATCGGAAATTAGTGCATAATCATTGGTTGATTGGAGTCATAACAATGCTAGAATGGGAGGCTGTTCTAAAGATGGTAAAGGGACAGTATGGCTGAAAAGCACAAGCTAAAAGTCCCCTTTACTGGCTGCCCTGTATTGCAGAAATATAGCCACGAGTGTTGCATATGTGGAAAACACCCAATATTTAAGGATATTACAGCTATCAAGAACCATGTATGAGAGGCTTCCGTGAACAAAGAAGAAAATGCATTCTTAAACAAATTTTGAATGATAATGCGACATGGAAGATGGGAGCAGTACACCAACTTCAAATCCCTAAAATATAAGTCTAGTGATTTCAGCAACAAATGGAACAACGATAAGAGATATGCAAACATAATAACCCACAAGAAATTGCTGGTTCTCCAAGCACATCCAAGATATTTGCCATTAAGCTCCAAGAGAGGGAGTTCTTCCAAATCCACCCATGCCAAAGTGAGGGAGCTGCTCTTTATATAGAGTCTCTAACTCAACCTCTTACAAATAAAAATGATATTTTTTCTATTCTAGAAAGTGCTAGAAGCTTTGTAAGTACTCAATTTAGTCCATTGATCCATTGACCTTCTTCAAACATGTACAACCAGTTATTAAGTGTGGATCTATGTGTCCCACAGGAAAAGTCAAAGCTCCAATCTGTACCCTGGAGGAATATAAAACATAAGTCAGCCACATGACTTCATATACATGGTGGTATATGACACGGTTTATGATGTGGTTTGGCAACACGAGTTAAGCTTGTGAGGTGAAGATGCTCACATCCATATGTGTGAAATAACTATTGAACAAATGAGGGGGGTGGCCCTAGTAATGTGAATGCAGCTGCATCCCCAGTAAGCTATTTTTCAAATGATCAAATTGTGGATCCTAGCGCAGATCCATTGTTAAAATGGTTAATGCAATAATTTCAAAGCGGCTAGATGGCATGGCTCCCAGCTGGCTGTGCACAAATTGTGGAAAATGGTTGCATATAATATACTGCCAATGTTATGTGAATACAGCCCCCTTTATCTATGCACAAATTGATCCACAATCTTATGTGTGCCATTTCGACCTATGCCCAACCTTTATCAGTCATGTAGTGGCTTCGCTCAACACATTAACATGTGACAACCCTATCCGTTGTCCAACTCATCACAGGTGAAGGCAACTCGATGTAAAATGTATATACAATTGGCATGGAATGTGAAAGCTACCTCCTCTATGCACCATCTGCCCATGCTTGATGTATATCTTGAGTGGATAATCCATGGGTTTGTTGCCTGAAAAGGACCCACTGCTGCTCATATGACAATTCATAACAATTAAAATTATTTCCTTTAGTAATTTCCCCACCATAATGTGTAACGACCCCTCCTCTCAATTCGTTGAATGCAGGCGGCATTCCTTATGTGACCCTAGTGGATCCCTTTATAAATCATGTGGGTGAAAAAGGGCATAATTATCATGTGGAAAACAGAAAGGTGGGGAAGGGGCTCAACAAGGTGATGCATCCAACACTTAAATGTGGGAAAAGGACCCTCACATAATATGATAAGGCTCCTAATATAATAATATACTTTGTATGAACATTTGTGTTGAGAAATCATTTGGGGCAACATGGTTAGGTTTTTATTATGATGATTTCTCTTATTTTTGACATTTTCTTGTGAAGTTATTTATTTGTTCTTCTTTCTAATTATTAAATTCTTATCATCAAGACAAATGCCAAACAATATAAATTAGAAACATACAATAGAACACAAAATGTAAGCACTTAGCTAGGGCAAAACCCCTATGAAGGGGAAAACCCAGATAAACTCTTTCATTAGAAAATTCAAATCAAATTGAGACAATCTTGACCTAAGACAAAGACCTTACTTCTATCCATCAAGCCATACCTCAAGACCATCAAACCATCCATCCAATTAGTCAATTAGGGCTTCGGTCATTCTGCAATTCATCCTGCAATCATAATCTTGTTCCTTCGTCCTGTAGACCTTCAACTCCTTCACATGTGTGATAGAACAAATAAATATCTAGATTCTTCCTTCTTTGATGGGACTTTCCTCCTCTTACATGTTATGGGATAGGCTCCTTTTGATATTCGCACTTCATCTCTTCTACTTGAGTTGTAGATCCAATCTATGCCAAAGAGGTCGAGTTCATTTGCTATATATAGTGGTTGGAGTCTGTACTTTTGATGCTAACATGATGATCTTGAGGCCAACTTGATGGAGGGGGTTTTACATGATTAATAATATAAATCTTTCTTGACATACAAAGCCCAAGTAGGGTCTATGATTTTGACTTTTGACAAACCTAAAAGCCTACAATGGAGGCTTGACCTAGAAGCATGAAACCCATGCTCATAAAATAAATTTTCTTTTTCTTGACAAAAACATTATATTATGACTCAAATACAATTATAAAGACCGACACTAGTTACATTCTTCAACACTCCCTCTTAACTAGGGAGGTATTCATACATACATAGGTACAAGGATGATCTCAAAATGATATATTCTACGAAGAGTTACAACACATGCAATGCTACAGATTAGATACTTGACCAAGGTATCTAACCGGGTGGGACTAAGGTGTGTTCCAAGCTTTAGCCACTCGAGGTACCATCAAGCTTCAACTCTAACACCAACCTAGGGATCTAGGTGCGTATCCAAGGTTGGAGCTCCATGACCAATGCCACCCTCCCTACTTTAGGATCAAGACATCAACACATAGGCCTACCAGATGTCCTCCCATGCATCTTGTTGCCCCAAGATGCTTCATCTCTCCCTATCAACTAAATCAGATATATCCACCAGTCCAAGCATGCTTCCAAAATGTTCAACCTTTTTATGGAGAGATCTTCACAAACACAATCCCAATTAGTAATAAACTTTCAATATATACACGTTGAGCGCAAAACTTCAAGGTCCTTAATCATTCTAATGCCACTTAAATTATCATCAAATTATCCAAACACATATTGTCAGAAGCTTTCTTCTTTAATTTCTATAGCAACACCAAATTCAACCTTAACACTTATCAACACAACCAAGTCCTTGTTTGCAACTTCATCTATTTATAATACTTTCATTTATTCTTTGATCTCATTCTTTACTATAGCTGTCATAACATGCCCTTCCTCTTAACTGGGGAGATATACACTTTCTTTCATCAAAGCTTCCTCTCAGCTTAGGGAGATCAGTGACTTCATTCTTACAGGTTCTTTATCATATCATCGGAGAAACTTTGTCCTTACAAAGCTTCATTCTTTCTTATGGCAACAAGGTCATCTATCATTCTTACAACTCCCTTTATCCATCATGCTTATCATTATTATCAAGTCATCTTCAATTATGAACATCTTCAACATCTTGAAGACAATGTGCTTGCAAATTTTAACAGGTACAACCAAGTACACATATATAGAAGCATGAAGTCAACTATATCAAAATCACATCATTACAATGGAAACATCAAAATAATCAAGTATTGGACATCAAATATCTAAACCTAGTTAGATTCAAAGGGTTATATCTTTTATATTTTGGTCTTCAACAACTTGCTAGGGTTTTTGTTGCAAACCCTAGATTCCATTATCGAGACTTAAAGTCTTAGATATCAACAACTAAATCAATTTAGAAAATTAATCATAACACTTTATATTTAGGACTTCAATATTATGACTTAGAAATTCATGTCAAAGTCTACTAGGGTTTTGTCACAAACCCTAGATTTCATGAATAAAACTAAATCATGAATATCAACAATCAAGTTAGCATACTATCATTTCGTATATAGGGTTTCATTATTGTTTCCTTGTATCAATCTTTTACTAGGGTTTTTATTGTCAACCCTAGAAACAAATATCAAACTCCAAAAATTAGATATGTAATAATTTTGACTAGACAAGTGTTTTAATTATGCGGAAGCTCATACACCTTAGGGGTTTCATTCCTAGGATTTTACATGGACTATAGCAAGGGTTTGGTCATAAACCCTAATTCACCAAACCCTAAAAATCTAGGGTTTCATTATGTAACCTAAACATCAATAACAAACCCTAAAAGGCTAGGGTTTCTTCATAGCATTATTTAAATCAAGATAGTAGGATTTCATTATGAGTTCTAAACCCTAAGAAGACTAGGGTTTTATAATTAACATACCTTAAACACCAAAAGGCTAGGGTCTTGTAGTGAACTCTAAGGGTTAAGACTTTACTAAAGTAAACAAAAGATAGAGAATATAACAAGGTTGATTTAATCTAAAGATTAATCACCTTAAACAAGAATCTTGATGATTTAAAAATCTAGTCAAGAGAGAGTTAGTAATATAAAGAAAATTAAAAAAAAAAGGTTCGTACCCTTTTAATACAAAGAAGACAATCAAGTGGTCTTAGACATACCTTGAGTTGGTTCTTTTACAAACCTTGTAGGATTTGCTAAGGACTTCCTTTGAAGATTCCCTTTGAATCTTTTAGTCCTTCTAGAATATACATGCAACATTTTTCTTAACAGGTACCTCCAAAAGTATGCAAGTACAAGAATATAATCTAGGGTTTTTAGTAAACTTTTAGAAGATGAAATCTTAGGGATTCTAAGATCCGGCTGGCTCGGAATCGACTCGGTCGAGTTGCTCCAAGCTGGAAAAAAAAATTTCAACCCAGTAGAAAATTCGGTTCGGTCGGCCGAGTTATGACTGACCCGGCTGAGTCATAGCATGACTCGGCCAAGTCAGTCATAACTTGGCCGATTCGGCTAGATCCGTAACTACTCGGCCGGGTAGCTGACAGTGGCCAGTGAACCATAAAAACACCTTTTTTTTTGATTTTTTAAAATTTTTTCTAAGTGTGGGGGACTCCAAAGGGGTTTATGAATTAGTTTGCTGGTCTTTGGGGTCCATTCCCCTCTCCCAAACCCTAGTATTTGATCATATTTCCCTACTAAGGCTATGGTATTCATGGTAATGTTGTATTCTTAAAGTAAAAGTGACATTCTCCTTAATCTTCATTTTCATCCTTTTAATTAAATTTTTAACATTACCATGAAATGATTCAGGATGTTTGAGAGTGACTCCAGCCTAATTGGATTTCATATGGAGAAAGTAGAATTTTAGATTTCATTCAAAATCCAGCAGACTTTCGGTTTTTCAAGGTTTCAGGATTGGGGGATTGCAATGTTTCCATTGAATTTTGTCATGTATTAGGGTATAGAACTCGTATTTAATCAAGAGCACCAATCCCTCTATGTACCTTGATGTTAGTGACATTGGTTGTCGAACTCCTCTGGGATTCGCTCCCAAACTGGGAGCTTCCGAAAATGTTGCTCCCGCTCCCGTTTTCGCTCCCGCTCCCCGCTTTTGCTCCCGCTCCCAAGTAACACTGAGCCAGATGATGTTGGCAACTCTAGCAGTAGCCAGTAGTATTGGTCACAAACTTTTGTTGTAAAGGCCTTTTCTAGCCTCCTTGGTTATGTGTTTTTGTTTTGATCTTCTATATCATCATTGTGTATGTATTGGACAGTGCACTGCGTGCCATTTTAATATAATGGATATATTCATGAGCCTACTTTGATCATATGTTGTCTTCTATCTATATTCTAATGCTGTGTGTTTGGAAACTTGAACGAAAATCTTTAAAATTATGTGTTTTTATAAAAAATAAATATTTAATGTATTTTTTACAACGACCGAGTCATTGAAATCGAGCCAGCCGAGTCGATACTGAGTCAGAGTCAACCCTCAGCCTAGTCGGAGTCCGAGTTGGAGTTTTAAAACATTGATTCTAACAGTATGTCGACATCTAGGCAACATACCATCTCATTCTTTCCAAGGAATGCTCTATATATCTTACAAACCCCAGACATTAGGAAACAAGCGAATAATGTTACCATATTTCATACTTTTAACAAATGAATATTCTATACATACCTTAAGATTTCATACCTTGTCTTTCATGATTGAAGGATTGACATTCCTTTGAACTTGTAGCGTTTTCTTGCAATCTGAATACATATTGTTAGATGACTTAAAACAAAAAGGAGAAATACCAATACTTGAGTTAGATGAGGATTCCAGGTTTGATGCTTTCTTTTGACTGTAGTAAGAATGAGCTTGCTACATGTCTTTAGATAGACTTTTCCCTTTTTGAGACATGCTTGCTCAACGATAGGATCTTCTTTCACTGCTGGATAGCTTATCTCTTGTAGTCTAATTCTTAAGTTTAGGACTTCAGAAGTAGGATTAACTGCATTTTAAGGGATGTATACTAGACAAGATTGATGGACTTCGAGTACTCTTATGAAGTCTTGAAATAACCCTTTGGCTAGGGCTCTTTTCAAATACTGATATCATTCTCTTTAAGTAGGCTTACTGTATCACTTAATCATTGAGGAGGCTTTAGAAGTCAGCTTCCTATTCCACTGATCATGTCTGAATATGTATACATCTCAGGACTGCTTAAATTACATTAACTACAGTGACAAATCAATTAAAATAACTCGACTTTTATATCACTGTATGGTTCACCCTCCTTATATATATGCTCAGGACTTTTGCTCTTTTCCACAGGAATTTCGGCTTCTTCAAATATGGTGACAAAAGTTTTATAATAGACCTTCTATAAGGCTTCTAAACAATTCAACTTTGGTTTCTTTCTTGAGAAGGGTCTATGCTGGAGATGGGAGTGATATTAGTTCACAAAAGACATCTTAAAACTGTGATTCAGTCATTTCTGTAATGATGCATAGAACTTGAATTTCAGACCTTTTGAGGTAATACTAAAGCTCTGATGGTGAGCACAGACCTTTGCTTTCTCTAGTTCTTCGGATCCTACAAACAATGCTACTTAACTCTTGTAGATGTCTTGAACATGTGATTTGGTTACCCATAGAACCTTACGATTTCTGAAATGGTCAATTCAGATCTTATATTTCATGTACAGACCTTTGCTCTTTCTTTGAATGATCTCAGCTTTGACAAGACTTAAAACCTCATTATTTGGTCCTTCAAGAAATATTATTCAACTTCTTTCATTGTTGAAGTTATTAGGTTCAGGTCTGTGATCATGATTACCCAGTTCTAATTGCAGAAGACTAGTCTTGTGATCATACTCAGCAAAGTGCTCCTTTTCAATTCGGTTTTCCCTTCTAGAAATTCGGCCTTAAGGACTAATGCTTGTAGTCTTATTATGATCCTTTAGCTGCCATTTTTATGCTTCTGTCCTTGGCTCTGATACCATGTTGAGAAATCCTTTGGGGCAACATGGTTAGGTATTTATTATGATGATTTCTCTTATTTTTGACATTTTCTTGTGAAGTTATTTTTTTGTTCTTCTTTCTAATTATTAAATTCTTATCATCAAGACTAATGGCAAACAATGTAAATTAGAAAAACACGAGAACACAAAATGTAGACACTCAGCCAGGGCAAAACCCCTATGAAGGAGAAAACCCAGTTAAACTCTTTCATTAGAAAATTCAAATAAAATTGAGACAATCTTGACCTAAGACAAAGACCTTACTTCCATCCATCAAGCGATACCTCAAGACCATCAAACCATCCATACAGTTAGTCAATTAGGGTTTCCATCCTTCTACAATTCATCCTGTAATCATAATCTTGTACCTTCGTCCTACAGACCTTCAACTCCTTCACACGTGTTACAGAACAGATAAATATCTAGCTTCTCCCTTCTTCGCTGGGTCTTTCCTCCTCTTACATGTTATGGGATATGCTCCTTTTGATATTCACACTTCATCTCTTCTACTTGAGTTGCAGATCCAATCTATGCCAAAGAGGTCGAGTTCATTTGCTATATATAGTGGTTGGAGTCTGTACTTTTGAGTGTGACATGATGATCTCGAGGCTGGCTTGATGGAGGAGGTTTTACATGATTAATAATAAATCTTTCTTAACATACAATGCCCAAGAAGGGTCTATGATTTTGACTTTTGACAAACCTAAAAGCCGATAATGGAGGCTTGACCTAGAAGCATGAAACCAATGCTCATAAAATAAATTTTCTTTTGTAACAATTTTCTTTTTCTTGACAAATACATTATATTATGACTCAAGTACAATTATGAAGACCGACACAAGTTACATTCTTCAACAATTTGTGCCCCCTATTTTGCACATGAAGAATATTAAGTATGGGTGTAAGAGGGGATCGCTTAAGATAAACAATTCTTTAATTGGCATGGTATAAAGTGAGGGGCTTATAAAAGGGAGTCCACATGAGCTATTTGTACCATGGTGATAAAGGTGGTATCTTCTTGTAACAACTCAACATAAGCCAAAGCCACAATGAAAGGAGACTAAAGCGAACCATGAAGAATATAATCACCTACCAATAACATCAAGGATCATCTCACACCTATCAACCAATGTATCAAATAAAATTGCAAACTTTAACCTTGAAGCTCCATAAACCAAGATATGCCACCATGAAAAAGAATCAAGCTGTGACAATCCACCACATAAATCACTTCTCTACCAATGTCCCATTGTTCCAACCTTTGGAAGGCTAGGTTCATGATACCGACCTGCAAAATTCTGAAACCACATATGCAATCCTCATGCAATAAGGTGGGTAACAGGGTCAATAGAGAAAACTGGGCAGTTTTGACAATGTTATAACTTATTAGGACAAACCAAATTGCAAAATGCATGCTATAGCAAACATAACATGGACGGAAATTAATAAGAGTGGGCTGTACAAGAGATGCACCTTCTAGTTAAATGTATTTTAAGAAAACAATCCATATAACTCCTCCTAAGATGCTAGATGCAATGAGATTATTTCCATTAGGAAAACAACAAAGAAATTAGATATGAAATAATCACACCTAGTTTTATTGCAATGTGTTATATGTACCCTTCGGTTGTAGCCTCATGCACAAGCTCTTTACATCTAGAAAATCAGCAACAATATCCAACAATAATGATCCAAAACATTAGCCTCAAATGAATAAGAAAGCATCCACATATTTCCTAAAACCTTCAAAGAAATTTTAACAATAGATCTCCAAGTTACATGCACTTTCAAGAACCATTACAAGTGGGAGGAGTCTCTGTTACATAGAGTTTTAAGCTCAAACCTCCTCAACAATACAATAATAATAAGCAACTATATCCACCGACCTTAGTGGACAAATCAAACAATACATAAAATATCCAAGGATGAGTAGTGGCTATACCACATAGACAAATCTCCAACAAAATGAGCCAATGAGGCTAGGATGCCTACTCAGAGTAGGTTGAAATCTATGTCAAGGGGCTCCAATGTCCCTCCTCAAACCTCTCCAAGAGAATTGATCCCCTAGTAAACCTCAAATCATGTGTAAAGATAACCACATATGGCATGTGTGGCTCCTCTAGGTGACACGTCTCCTTCATAATCATGAAAATATGTGGCAATAAACCTCCCGTGGTAGATCAAGCCTCAAGAAAGTTGAATGGAAGGTCATACATGTAACCACCGGCTAAAAGTAATCCCCTATGGCAACGGTGTCTCAAGGACCAAGGTGTAACGACCCTCCAAAAGTGTGCAAATGGCTAACTCCAAGGAATAAGGAGTCAAATCACTAAATAATGGCCTCAATTCACATGCATAGTCATAATAATACTGCGCCAACTCTAGAAAGAAGGGGATGGCACCATCACTCAAGCAAGCAAAATATGATTTTTTTCCAAAGGAAACATCGTAATTTTATTCAACCTGAAAACAAGGAGCAAAATTACATTATGCAAGTGCTGGTAATGTAATGTTCCTAAACATGAATTTAAATGATATACAAAGCATGCAAACAATCCAACGATTATAAAAACGAAATATACATCAAGCGTCCATGAAAACGCTGGAAATAGAGAACTGCTGAGCCATTTTATTAATTCTTCAAGGGAAAATACAATGACAAAATAGGATGGTGCACCTGGGCTTGTCTCAATGAACAAGCGTGACAAAACCCAGGTGAACAAATGTTGAACTGAAGGCTACCCCAACTGCTGCACCAAAACTGAACTGTGCTGCCCAGAAATTGCACTGTTTGTTGACTTCAAAGGGCTGGAAACACTGCTTACCATGCCCAGAAAATTATGAGATTTCAGCCCCTTTCTCCTTGGCCTAAACCCAGAAAAACCCAGGAAGGGTTTGATCTGCTTTAGACTTCCGAAATTCGACCCCCAAAGAGCCCAACCTCAGCTGCAACTGCAAAACTCGGCCTGCTGAAATGAAGCTGAAAAACCCCCTGGAAAATGCCCCAAAACGCTGAGTTGATCCCTCCTATGAATCTCCTTCCTTCCTAGCTGAGATTCCAGGCTGTAGCTCTTCCCCCCCAAGATCCACGAATTGGATGAATTGGCCCTCTGCACTGTCCTCCAAGCCTGAAATTTGAACTGCTGGTTTGCTGCCTTCTCTGACCCCAAAACCCCTCCTGAATGCTGGCCCAATAATGTCCCTCAGATTCCTTGGCTCCTTTGGCTAATGGCTGATCGAAGGTACCTCTCTCTCCCTCTGGGTGTTCTCATTGCTGGCCCAGAAGTACACACTCCCTGAAGATAGCTGAATGACTGTGCTGTAGATACTCCTCGGAACTCCTGAAAATGCTGTGGTACTGCCTTCCTAGGGTGGCACTCGAAGTCCCTCGAAGGTAAGGTTGAATCTCCCACTTGAGAGATTTGTGGTTGGACAACCAATTGACTTGGCTAAGCAGCTCGAGCAAACAATCAAGTAAAATTTGATATGCAAGAGTGAATGAATCACCAAGTGAGAGGCTCCTTCTCCTTATGACTTCATGGGCCTTTCTTTGCCTCATGTGGGCCCCACCAACAACTATTCGAATTCCCTCCAAGCCATTCGAATTGCCTAGTTCGAATTCCCACGTGGGTGGTCCCCACCTTCGACTAGCAAACTAATATGGCCGACATTTCTCCTAAGTCCCTAAGTCGAAACTATTGGGTCCTTTTCCTTGGCAAAATTGTGCAAAATTGTGTAGAGATAAGCCTGTTACAAATGTATTTGGGAAGGGACATGACAATCCTCCCCTCCCAAATGTTGCTTGCCCTCAAGCAACTTCAAAGCTGGGTGCTCCAGAATATGCTCACCCTCCTAGGTGGCATCCTCATCCAACAAGTTCTTCCAGTGTACCAAGAACACCCTGATGGTCCTGCTCCTCAGCTTCCTCTCCCTCCTCTCCAAAATGGTCTCAGGCTCCAAAACCAAGTGGCCCTCATCATCCAATGGGGGTAACTCTATTGCTGCTGTCACCTGTTGCCCCAACACCTTTTTAAGGCACGAGACATGAATATATTGTGATCCTGCTCCCTGGGGGCAGCTCCAACTTGTAGGTCACCCCCCCCAACTCGCCTGTTCACCCTGTATGGCCCATAAAAGCGGGGTTGTAGCTTCTCGGCCCCCTTTTGCTTCAACATGGACTGCCTGTATGGCTGTAACCGGAGGTACACCAAATCCCCCTCCTCGAAATGTCTCTCAGTCCGGTGTCGATCTGCGTACACCTTTTGCTGGTTTTGAGTTGTCACTAAGTTATCCTTGAGAGCTTGAGGATGTCTTGGCTCTCTTGGATCCAATCTTTGGCCTTTGGGGCTCAACTGTCTCCAAAAACAACATCGGCAAAAGATAATGCATCATAACCATACAAGGCACGAAAAGGAGTCATACCGATGGACATGTGGTAGGTGGTGTTGCAGCAATACTCGCCCAAATGCAGACACCGGATCCAAGCCCTCTGCTGCCCAGTCACGTAGTTTCTTAGATACCCCTCCAGCCACTGATTAACTCGCTTTGTTTGGCCATTTGTTTGAGGGTGTTAGCTCGTGCTAGGAGTGAGCTCGGTACTGACCAACCTGAAGAGCTCCTGCCAAAAGCTTCCCATGAACCTGTTGTCCCTGTCACTCACAATGTTCTTGGGAAGCCCGTGTAACCGGAAGATCTCCCTGAAGAACAGCTCTGCAACTTGTGTAACCAAGTATCTAGTGGGGATGGTGAAAAAGTGGGCATACTTGGTCAACCAGTGGACCACTACATAAATGCAGTCCTTGCCCTGCACTGTGGGGAGCCCCGTGATGAAATCCATGGAGATACTTTCCCATTTCCCCTCGGGGATGGGAAGCGGTTGTAACAATCTTGTAGGGTGAATCAACTCCCCTTGTTCCTCTAACATGCCTCACACTCTTGTACGTGCTTCAACACGTCCCCCTTGAGGCCCTTCCATGTGAATCTCTCCCTGATAGCCATGTATGTTTTCCGGAACCCCTGATGCCCTGACAGTGGCGAGTCATGTGCTGGATGGAGCACTCTCTCCCTCAACTGCGAGTTGGCCACCAAAAATATGCGCCCCTTGTAGTAGATAACCTCGTCCATCAATCGGTAGTGCTCATTCACGTGAGTACCCTCCAGAATCTTGCATGCCCTCCTGTCCTTGGAATGCTCCACCAATAGTTGGGCCTTCCAATCATGGCAGATGCTCATGAGTGAGAGGCTTGTGGGTCTTTGTGATAGAGCATCAGCCACCACATTGTGCTTTCCCCGCACATACTCTATGTTGAAGTCATAGACCTGCACCTTGCTGACCCATCTCTGTTGTTTGTCGTTGAGGCCTTGCTGCCCCATGAAGTAACGAACACTGTTGTGATCAGTGTTCACCCGAAACCTGTTACCCACCAAGTATTGTCAGAACTTGGCCAATGCATGCATGATGGTTAGCATCTATTTGTCATATATAGAATATGACAACTCATGTGGTAAGAGCTTCCGACTCTCGAAAGCAATGGGGTGCCCATCCTGTGATAATATTGCTCCAACTTCCTCCCCGGATGCATCACACCATAATGAAGGGGTGGGAAAAGTCCGGAAGTGCTAAAACTGGAAAACTGCTCATCTCTTCCTTGAGGCGATCAAAAGCTACCTGTGCCCCATCAGTCCATGCGAAAGCCCCTCTCTTGGTCAAATCTGTCAAGGGTGCTGCCAACTACGAAAACCCCTTTACGAACTTCTAGTAATAAGTGTAGATACCCAAGAAGCCCCTCAATGGTGTCACATCTCTGGGTACTGGCTAGTCACAGATAGCTCGTATCTTCTCCTCATGGAACTTTACCCCATCTGCACCAATGCTATGCCCTAAGTAGAGCATCTCTGTCAGGCCAAACTCGCACTTGGACAGTTTGGAATAAAACTGCTGCTCCTCCAAAATACGCAGCACCTCCTCCAAGTGTTGGAGATGCTCCTCCCAAGTCATGCTGTAAATCAAGATATCGTCGAAGAAAACCAACATAAATCTCCTCAACTGCCTCTGGAAGACATGGTTCACACACGACTAAAATGTAGCTGGAGCGTTGGTAAGCCCAAATGGCATGACTGGGAACTCGAAGTGCCCATAATGGCACAAAAAAGTTGTCTTGGGTATGTCCTGATCTCTCACCCTGATTTGGTGGTACCCCGAACGTAGATCTATCTTAGCGAAGTACTTGTCTCCTCTAAGCTCATCCATCAACTCATCTATGCGGGGGATGGGGTACCGGTTCTTTAGTGTCTTCATGTTGAGGGCCTGGTAGTCAATGCACATGTGCAAGGTCCCATCCTTCTTCACCAACACTACTGAAGAAGCGAAGGGACTGGAACTTGGCCTGATATGGCCCAATGCCAACAACTCTTTGATGGCCCTCTCAATCTCATCCTTATAGGCCTTAGGATGCCTATAAGGGGTAGTGATCATCGCCTGCACACCTGGCTCCAGCTCAATGGTGTGCTTGAATCCCCTGTCTGGCAGGTGCCCTAGTGGAATATCCCCAAACACCACTACGTACTTGTCCAACAAGGCCTATATGTCTGGAGGTGGTGGCTGGACCTGGCCCCCAACCTCTGAAACCCTCCGCTCCACTGCCCATGCTATGTCCCCATATCGCAGATCTGCCTCCATCCTATGCGCTGAGACTGTCTGGGTTGGATATGAATGCATGCCTCTAAGGACCATTGACTTGCCATCCGACCCGGTGAACTCCATCTCCAGTTTCTTCCAATCAGTAGTGACTCGCTCAAGGAAATACAATCATTGGACACCCATCATCACGTTGGTGTCTGGCACATCGACCACAAATAAATGGTCCGTTATAAAGTAGTTTCCCATAACTACTGTCAAAACAGGCACATACTGAGTGCACTGCATGGTGCGGTCGCCTGGTACTAGGATTGAAAAGCCCTCAAACTCAGTCATGGTGAGGCCCCTCCTCTGAACCAACTGGGCATCTATGAAGTTGTGGTTAGCCCTACTATCAACTAAGACCGACACTCGCTGTCCCTGTATAGTGCCTTTGATCCTCAATGTAAAGAAGCAAGGACTCCCTCGGATGGGGCAAAGGATGCCCCTCCCTATGGAGGTGGTGGTGGTGGTCCTCTATCTGCTGGGCTCTCATCGTCTCCCATACCACACTCCTGCTCCACCTCATCCTCCTGGTCACTATCTGAAAATACCTCAATATAATCTGCTTTGCCAGCAGTGCACTGATGGCTTGGTGCCCAGGGTTCCTGACAAGTGAAGCACAACCTCCCCCTCCTGAGGTCCTTCCGTGTCTCCTCATCTAGCTGCCCCCGTCCCTGGGTGGTTCTCTAAGGTGGGGGTCTAGTGTCATGCCCCTTTTGTGGGAAAGGGGCCCGTGCAGGAAAAGGTGCTCTGGTCTTGGGGATGGCCCCCTGTAGATCTTTGGTGCACATAACTGCCTTCTGCAACGTGGAGGGTTTGCGTGACTTCACTAGTCCACGCAGGGGCTCGAGTAAGCCCTCTGTGAAAGTATATACCCTTCGAGCCTCCAATAGGTTCGGGACCATCATTGAAACTCATAGAAACTCCGAAATGTATTGCTCTGGGTTGCTTGCTTGGCGCAGTTGGGTCCTCTCCTTGAAATGGGCCTCCGGATCCCTTTGGTCAAAGCGTTCCACCACCCTCTTGGTGAAATCCTCATATGAAGCCACATTGGCATGCCCCAGGGTGGCCAAACCACGAAACCACCATTCATGGGCTTCCCCCTCCATGTGCAGCGTGGCCATCTTGATGGCTTCCAGCTCTGTCATCTGGTTGAGCTGGAAATAGGTATCCATCTTCTCAACCCAAGCCCTAGCAGTGCACTTGGCAGTGCCATCGAATGTAGGTAAGTACATCCTCCCTATGGTCCTTTGCAGCTTGTAGCTTTGCGTGCCCTATCCTCCATAGCCTTTGCTCTTCTCATTCTGCTTGAGCTTGCAGAAATCTTTGAAAGAGAGTCCTTCTTTGAAGTCTGCACCCATAGATTGCCACTTTTTGAAGTGTTCTCCCATCTGTGTTGGGTCTTCACCCCCTATTGGTTCGATCTGTGCCACAGGTACGAAAGAGGGCAGTGTGGCTCAAGTTGGCCCACTAGCTGATGGGGGTTGTGCTGCCGGTGAAGGGTGGTTGAATTGCTGGGAGGTTCTTGAGGTTTCCCAAATAACAATCCTCTAGGGGTGGTTCTCTCTCGGTTCTGCATTTTTTACTCCTCCAACATCTCTTTCTAGCCCTTCGCTAAATCATTCAAAGCCTTCAAGAGGTTATCAAAGGCCATCTCCTCCCTGCTCTTGGGCTCTACCATATCATCCTCTGCTACCACTGCTTTCCCCCTATCCTCCAACTCTCTTTCTTTGCTTCGTTAACTCTGCCTCCTGTATGTGATGTTCTGCTGGTCCCCTTCTCTCATAGGAGAAAATCCCCACAACTGAGCGAAGACCTAGGCTCTGATACCACTGTAATGTTCCTAAACAAGAATTTAAGTGATATACAAAGCATGCAAACAATCCAATAGTAAAAAAAAAACGAAATATACGTTGTAAATAGAGAGTTGCTGAGCCATTTTATTATTTCTTCAAGGGTAAATACAATGACAAAATAGAATGGTGCACCTGGGCTTGTCTAAATGGACAAGCGTGACAAAACCTAGTTGAGCAAATGCTGAACTGAAGGTTGCCCCAACTACGGCACCAAAACTGAATTGCGCTCCTGCACTGTCTGCTGAATTCAAAGGGCTGGAAACACTGCTTCCATTGCTCAAAAAATTATGAGATTTCAGCCCCTTGCTCCTTGGCCTAAACCCAGAAAAACCCAGGAAGGGTTTGATTTGGTTCAAACTTCTGAAATTCGACCCCCAAGGAGCCCAACCTCAACTGCAATTGCAAAAATCGGCCTGCTGGAATGAAGCTGCAAAACCTCCTGGAAAATGCCCCAAAACGCTGAGATGATCCCTCATATGAATCTCCTTCCTTCCCAGCTGAGATTCCGGGCTGTAGCTCTTCCCCTCAAGACCCACGAATTGGCTGAACTGGCCCTCTACACTGTCCTCCAAGCCTGGAATTCGAACTGCTGGTTTGCTGCCTTCTCTGACCCCAAAACCCCTCCTGAATGCTGGCCCAATAATGTCCCTCAGATTTCTTGGCTCCTTTGGCTAATGGCTGATTGAAGGTAGCTCTCTCTCCCTTTGCGTGTTCTCACTGCTGGCCTAGAAATACACACTCCTTTAAGATAGCTGAATGATTGTATTGTAGATACTCCCCGGAACCCTTGAAAATGCTGTGGAACTGCCTTCCTAGGGTGGCACTCGAAGTCCCCTGAAGGTAAGGTTGGATATCCTGCTTGAGAGATTCGTGGTTGAATAGCCAGTTGACTCGGCTAAGCAGGTCAAGCAAACAGTCAAGTAAAATTCGATATGCAAGAGTGAATGAATTATCAAGTGAGAGGCTCCTTCTCCTTCCACTAGCAAACTAATATGGCCGAAATTTCTCCTAAGTCCCTAAGTCGAAGCTGCTGGGTCCTTTTCCTTGGCAAATGTGTGTTGAGATAACCCTGTTACAAATGTATTTGGGAAGGGACATGACAGGTAAGCATTCGGTCATGTCTCGCTTTAGGCTAGTGCAAAATAAAAGGAAAAAAAAAAATTGAAAACAATTTACAAAATTTTGCCAAGGCTAAGCGTGATAAAAGTCACTTAGCTTCCCCTTTTTTCGTTTCTTTTTTCCAAACTCCTTCGTTGGGAGCAATTGTTACTATTGCCAATTGATTTCCATTTGCCCGCAAGGGGCCTTCTTTGTCTGAGTTCAAGCTCTTAGATACATGGGATCTCTTTGTACCCCCAAATTCCTTTTCGATGGGTGTTTCCACTTTCTGATGCTCTGATGCTATGATCTCTGTTGATTCATTGCCCTTTTGGCTGTGAGTCACGATTCCTGACTGATCCCCAGCTCCTTTTGCTTGGGTACTAGGTTGTGTCTGAGCATGTATATTTGGAGCATTTTCCATAGGCTCTTCTTCTTTGTTTTCGTAAGTGTCAGGAAACTACCAACCCCTTGGCTTAGAGGCATGCCTGCCTCTTTTTCCTTTTTGGGATCTTTTTTGCCTATGGGCAAGTGTTCTATAGGTGTCCTATTTGATAACAAGTTCAACATCTAAATGCCATATTCTCATAATCTAAATCTGGAGTCCACTAAAAGTTTTCATGTTTTAAATGAATACAATCAGGTTGACCTTAGCTAAGGTCTATCTCTACACATTCTAGCAAATGTAAAGATGCCTTTTGTTGTTCTGTCATGCTGCTGGCATTATTGCTATATAAAAGTATTTTCAAATTTGGTTATTGGCTGTTAAGTTGCCCTAAAAGGGCTAAATCTTATCCTTTTGGTTTGATATTTTTCTTGTTGAATTATTGCGAAATTTGGGCTGTTTGGAAGTGAAACATTGTACTCTTTCCATTGCTGTTTTCTACCTTCTTTTCGAACAACGTTAAGGCTGAAAATTTGCAGGACGAAGATTTGAGAAACCGTCTAGAATGAAGATGCAATTTCTGTTTTACATTGAATTTTGAACTTTGAGAAATTTACACATGATTTTGGAGCTTTTGTTGCTAAGAACACTCTAGGTGTAAGAGGGAGTTTGAATTGGAGTTTACCTTGGACAGGTACTTGACCTAGTTGAGGTCATCAGGTGAGAAACCCTAGGTTGCTTGGGAGAAGCATTTGTACCTTAAAAAGGGTTTGTCATACTTCATATACCACTAATTTTGTGAACTTAGAGAGCTGTTAGGATGTGTTAAGGATACTCTTAATCTCTGAGAGTGTGACAGATTGAGTGGAGTTTCTAATTTTGTTCTATGGAAGCTTAGGCTTCATATTCTTATGGAGGACACTGATCTTTGGGAGCTTGTTGTAAATGACATTCCAAATTATACTGATCTAGGACAATTGCCTGCTCATTGAAAGAAGGCTGCTTAGGTGAAGAGAATCATTGTTGATTTTGTGAAGGATTATTTCATTTTTTAGATTGCAATGAAAATGATAGGTAAGTACATGTTTTATACTTTGGTTGAGTTATTTAAGAAACATTATGCTTCTTGATAGATGCTTTTTCCAAACCAACTCTCAACTATTTTAATGAGCAAGATAGATACTACAGTGTGCTACTTGACCAGGATCAACGAACTAAAGGATTAGTTGGTAGACATTGGAACTAAGGTGGAGGAGATAGTATTCGTTGCCCTAAAAGCACTTGGACGCCTTTTGTTTAGTGTGTTTGTGTCCAAGAAAATATACCAAAGTTTCCCAACCTTTGGGTGGATCTTGTGTAAGAAGAAATTAGATAGTAGCCTTGCTTGGAATAACAAAGGGAAGTAGATGCTATTGGTTATTAAGTTATTTAAAGTTTAAACACTTAGCAGTTAGTTGAGATCAACTTGGTCTAATGCATCTTTAGGTAAAGTGTGTTTCTTTAGTATGAATTAGCTCTCATTTATAGTTATGTAATCCAACAATCATGATATGTTCTAGACATTAAGCGATCCAATAATTCATCTTATCCTCGATTCTAATGGCTATATTGATTTGTGGCTTAAATCTTATTGGTACATGATCTCTATTTAAAGAGTAGTTGATGTTTGTGGCTCAAGTAGGTACTTTTGCACGAGCTGTGTGTCTAGGCGTGTAGAAGTCTCCCGTAGTCTCCTTACAACACTTGCTCTAGTTTGAGCAAGATTGCTAATGTAACTTAGCCTAAGTCTAACTTAGGAAAACACACATATTATTATGTTGGCTTATTGAGCTAAAAGAAATGTAGGAAAAGTAAATAATTTACTTTATTGATTATGTTTTAATCTTAACTGTTGATCTCAAGTGAGGCGAGATCTAATCTCAACTGTTAATCACTTTGGAGATTAAGGTTAGGGTTAGGGATTTAACTAATGTAAAGTTATAAAAACAAAGCTAAGGAGATGAGAAAGACACACTAACACAACACAAAATTGAGAGAGACATCTCAGTGAGCAGTGTGTTGGGTTTGAGGGAGTGCAAAGAGGCTGGAGATCTAGATCTATAAAGAAGATCGAACACCATTCTAGGGAAATCTACTGGATCATATCCAAGTTTATTTGTATTTTGTATTTTTCTTAGTTGGGCCATTATTTTAGGACATGAGCTCATGTAAGTTTGGATTATTAATGAAAAACTTTGTTGGTTAGAATCTGTGTCGTTTTATGAGATCGGTTATTTTATTTTTTGCTTTCACTGAATGTTAAGAACTTAGTTGTGCCTTTATTCAGTAGATATCTAATCTGCTAGGTCAATAAAGTGTCGGGTGCTAGGTTTAGAGGAAAATTAACAAGGTATTAGAGCAAAATCTCTGAACTATTCTCGCAATCATAGGTGACGGGTTCGTACTGGATTGTTAGGGCCAGGTCTTGCTGCGATTGTACAAAGGAAAAACTTTTTTAGGTCTAGGAACGCTGTACAAAGAAGTGTTGGGTAGAAATCGAGTTGTAAATGGTACAACGATAGAGTTAAATTTTTTTTAAGAAGAAAATTGGATCTAGGCCAATTTTTTTTGAATATTAGAATGATAAAAATAAAAAGGCCCTGCTTGACAGCTAGGGCCTAGTGGCCGACAACCACCAGCAGATCTGGTTGGCATTGACCCAACTGCTAGAGAAGGGCCGTAGTGGCCACGAGTCACTATAGGAGATAGTCAGGCTTAGGTGTTAGAGTGGGCCACAGGGACAACAAGATGCCAGTGGCCAGAGCCAATAGGCACAAGACTTAAGGAGTAGTCGATGATGTGTAGGGCGGTCGAGACAAGTCAACGAGGGGGAGTCGCGCGATGGTGAGCATGCTCGAGGTGGTGATACTGAAGATTTAGGGTGACTATAGGGACTAGTTTCCAGCCAAGAGGTAACATAGTGCTAGATGTTGGGTGCCGGAAGGGAGTGGCTGACAAACATTGTTGCGGAAGGGAGACTGCAACATGGATGCATGGGTCACAATGCGAGAGGAATCCATGGTGAGGATTGTGCGGTTGCGAACAACAACATGCACATAGATAGGGTGTTGTTGGGGATCAAGTAATCACTAGGATAGAGCCACACACGAGTAGACCGATAGTGGAGGTAGCAAAAAGGTTGAAATAGAGGAATTGTCGTTATGCAGGGGCACTATGGGAACGACAACAAAGTAACTTTGCGATAGAGATGAGTGTCGCCAACCAAAACATGATAACTGTGGGCTGATAGGATCGGTCAGGTTGCAAGAGCAACTGCACAAAGGAAAACTAGTCGAGTTGCGCATAAGCCATTTGTGGCCAACGATATTGAATAAAAAATACCAGCCGACTACATAGGAAGAGGACTAGTCAAGTTGGCGCTAGATGACCAATAGATCGGGCAAGGAGTTGACGGATAGTTTGCAAAAGGTCAGGGCAGTTGTTGCATGTGTCGAGCATCAATTACACCGATAGTCAGAATTGCTAGGACCAAGGAGCATGGATGAAACATAACCACAACTCATGAACGAGAGATAGCACAAAAAGTTGGAACTCAGGGTCAATAATAAAAAATCCTTGATCGCAGAGGCAAACAACAATTGTTGACGAGATTGATTTCATGTTTGGGTGCAATTCTTTGGCAAGATTTTCTTAAAAATGGCTGCAATAGGTCTTCAGTACAAAGACAAAATAGACAAAGTCAAACTTCCTACCTTAGAAGGCTAGGGTCACCTTGGTACTCAAGGAAAACTATCTCTGGGAGATTGTTGAGACCAAGATCCCAGAGCTGTCAAAGCCTTAGGAGAAGGCCCTTCTAGCAAAGAAGGAGATAAGGACAACGGGTACTTATCGATGTTGTAAAGGATTATTTGATCCCTCAATTGAGAAGACAACTAAGGAGATGTTCAAAGCACTGGTAGGATTATACCAGAGCAAGACAATAAACAAGAAAATGATATTCAATGATATGCTTTGGACTATGCAAATGACCAGCTGACTCAATGATGTGCTGATGAGGATCACGTAGATTCATGATAAGCTTGCGATAGTGGGAGAAAAGGTAAAAGACTCAAAACTAGTAAATGTGGTGTTGAACGGGTTCTCATAGGCATGGGAGCTGTTCATCAAAGGAGTCTATGGTAGTGATAAACTACCCACATTTTATAGGCTTAGGGATGACTGCATAGAAGAGGAAATCAGGTTACAGTTAAAGGGCAAGATTAACAAGTAGGTAGATGGCAAGATGTTAATTTATGGTATGTTCTATGCTTATAACAGTTTACTTCTTTTTCTTATTATATTCCACAGATTAGCAGTCACATGTACATAAAGTAAAGTGCAAATAGAACATTAAACGATCGACAAAAAACAAACCAAGACAAGAGACACAAGATGTGGCGGCTAGCTAGGGACAAACCCCACAATGTGTGGGGAAACCCTTTGATCAAATCTTCTTTTATCTTCAATAATTCAGCAGAGAGAAATAGTACAATAAATCTCATTTATATCAATAGTAGCAAACCCTAGATCAGTAGCATCAACATTAGCGGCTTCATAATCAAACTAGGGCAAACGATATCTCACAAACCGACCATCGGATTGGCATGATTCCACCACCAAAAGTTGCGGCTTCCAGAGGAGGTTTAGATTAGCGCAATTCAGATGAGGAGATCTTCTAGTCCACGCAGGTCAATCTTTACTTCTGCAGTTGCAGCTTCAGTTTTGGCAGCTTCCGGCTTCAAACTAGGGCAGTTGATATCTTGCAAACTGTCTGTCGGATTGACTTGATTCCACCACCAAAAGTTGCGACTTTCAGAGGAGGTTTAGATGAACCTACGACGTAGTTCAGATGAGGAGATATTCTAGTCCACACAGGTCAATCTTTACTTTTGCAGTTGCAGCTTCAAGCAGCTTCTGGCTTCACATGTGTGAGAGAGAGACCCATTTCTGTGCAATAGAGAAGAGACTCTTTTCTGCGCAGTAGAGAGAGAGAGATGTGATGAGATGAGTGAGTGCATATGAGGAAAAGTCCTCTTGTATTTATACACAATTGATGATGTTTGAATAGATGCGACTGTTGGGCTTCTGAGCCTACATGAGTTGTAGGTCGGCTTGATAATAATTCCATAATCAAAATAAATTCATAGCTCCATGAATACTTATCGGAATCGGATGATCTTTATATCAATCTTACACCTCTCGACGAGAGGAATCTAATAAAAATATTATTAGCCATGAATAAGATGACCCACATGAAGTTTTTGCCCTGGTTGCCAATTTTAACGCTCCCTCTCAACTAGGGAGAACTTCATCTGCAATCTGTCTATCGGTCGTTACTATTCATCCATCAAATGCACTGCCCTGTACAGCCTGACCCTTGCCTTGCTCTGCTCTATTCTACCTGTTCTGCTTTGTCATGTTTTGCCCTGTACTGTTCTGCTCTGCTCTTGCATTGTTCTGTTCTGCTCTGCTTTTGTCTGAATTATGAAGAAGAAGAAATGATCGAGGATGT
>APFE030954002.1:48129-61918 GCA_000404065.3 Pinus taeda | reverse complement strand
TGTCCAACACAAGTTTGGGGATGCCTTCGCTCCTTTGATCCAAGTAAGTTCCTTTGTCACAAACCTGCAAACACAAACAAGGAAAACGATTAAATAGCACCTGAATAACCAGTATTATAAAAAATATTTAACATGAAAGTCAAGGAGTCCATGAAACAAATAACATGAGATACTTGTTGAGAAAAATGAGCTTGATTGTATTAATTCAAAAGAAGAAGAACTTTACAACCTTTGCCTTGACGCTGTACAAGCTCCTCCCAGGGTCCAGCAAGAAGTCTCCTCTACTTTAAAAAGCTTCAATCACTCCCCAATGAAGCCAAAAAGGTGTGTGATCTCTCCTCTTAAGCTCAAATAGGAAATCTTGATTTCACTAGAATTTACCCTAAAAAATGTTCAGCTTCTAACCTCTCTAGCCACTAACCCAATGCCTCAATTTATAGTGCAATGGAGGGCAGTTACTAGGTCCTCCTTCAAAGGGATAAAATCCTCCTTCAAAGGGATAGCTCCTCCTAACAAGGGATTAGCTCCTTCTCTTTTGGAATGCATGAACCACTTTGGAGCGAACAATCCACGTCAAAATTCCTTCTAGAAACATCTAGAATTAACCCAAAGTGAGTTTTTTAAGATAAAAATTGCGCCTTTTGACTTTCATAGGTGTACGCACCCTCCCCTTTACATACAGAGCGTATAAGTACGCAGGTATCCTGAACAAAAAGTGCGGGCCCGCAGGCAAAAGTGAGAGAAAGTGCAGAACCAGAGTTACATTGCTTTTTTGATGTCTTTCTCTCATTTCCAAAGCTTGTTTTGAAGAGCTGAGGTTTGAGACTTGCTTAGGAGGCTGGTATAGGTGGTGATAGACCTATACTGACTGCAAATAATCAAGTTGACGATATTTTTGTATAACAATGATCAAGAGAAAAATATCTTCTCCTCTGAAATGATGCAGGAAGGCATAAGTCACGCTAGATGAAACCAACACAACATGTCCTCATATGAAGTATGAGGTGGTTGACTACAATTAAGAAAATTTGATTGAAATTTCTTGGGAATGGAATGTGTGATGAAGGAAGAGATCATGAGATATGAAACCATGATGAAGGTAATCAACATCCAAAAGACCAAGAAGATTTGACTAGGAAATCTCTCAGAAAGATATGAAGGCTCCAATGAAAATCTGAAAAAGATGAAGACCCTTGAAAATGGATATCTTTGGGAGGTGTGTCAATATGTGTGCAGGATGTTGATACCTACAAGAAGGTGTCATGATGAAGAGCCATCTCGTAAGGCATGATTTGATTTAATATGATGTTTTGATTTCTTGAATAATATCTGGATAATGCAGGGCTACTCGAAAACGAGTTGTAAATACAAGTACAACTAGCATTCATGTGGTGGATGGAAGAAGCATGATGAGAAAGAAGTAGTCATATAATGAAGGCTCCAGATATGAAGAAGGCCACTTACCATGAAGAAAGGAATTACATGATGAACTAAGGAGGAAATTGGTCAATGGCTATTGCCCTACAAGGAAGAAGCTCAACTGGTTTTCATCACATTAAGGAGAGAAGTTAATCAAGCAGCTGAAGGACCCATGAAGAAGAAATTATTGATGTATGGAAGAGTCCCTAGCTAAGAATGAGCTCTGACAGGTTCCTAATCAAGAGGCAGCTTGGATTAGATCACCCCTGATTAAAAAGGAGTGACAAGTTGTGTTTTTATATTTCATGTGTCATGCACTAGACTAGGGCTAACAACCATAAGTCTAGGTGGCGACACATAAGTGCTCTAACATGTTTCGACTCGTAATACCAATAGATAATGACGAAAGCACCTCGAACTCGATAAGTGTATGCTCGAGCATAAATAGATCAACCCTTATACCTTTATCTTCTCGTATACAAAAGTTATATTTAGTTGTTATTTTCCATTATCTAATGATCTTCTATTATAAGATCAGGAATAGAATTAAACTTCTCATCATACTTATTAGACGAAAAAGATATCCAAGGTGGATTCATTATGTGCGCGAGAATTTCCAATATTCTGACTCATGATCGCATTCACTAAAAAAAAGTGAGAAGGCCATGAAGAGAAATGTAGACACATGATATCCTCCCTAGTTGAGAGGGAGAGATAGACACAAAATTCTTGTCTTCACTTTGGAAGAAAGAACTTAAAAAGACGATTGGGTAATCTTCTGGAATCCGATGCTCTTTGATGGTGTGTAGGTCATCCAAGACAAGATTAGGCAAGAGGATTGATATTATTTTAGGGCTGGGAACCCAAGATAAGAATAGTCCTAGAAGGTTATACTCAGTTAACACCCAGGTTGGTATGTACTTCGAGAGACAATGATGAAGGTGTCTATGGTCATTGTTCTTGCCAACATTGTGCTCTGATCTAATGAGAGATAGAGTTGTTAGTTGATGTTATAGTTCTGATACCACTTGTTATAGATCTGATATGAAAATATATGATAATGCACATATACCCAGAAATAAGAAGATAGAAATAGATAGAAATATATATGAGAATACAAAGATACCCAAGAAATAACAAGATGTGAATATAGATAAAAATGCTTCTTTATTGATCAAACCCTTAGGGTAGGGCAACACCATACATTCACTCCTTAAGCAAGGAGAACACTCCACAAGCCATATGTCTGTTAATACAATAACCCTTGACCCACTCAATGGGGAGTCTCTAGCCTCTATATAGGCCTCATACATACAATACCATGGGTCATTACCATGGTTCCCTCAATACCATCTATCTAATACCATGGGCTTATTATAGTATTGCTAACTACTTGTGGTCCCTTACATAATGCAGGTTAATCACTTTATTTATTACTATGTCCCATCCCATTATTACATTATTCCCTTGGGTACCTCCATTTGTACCCCATATTATCCCCCCTAGGTATACTACATTCCAGCCCCCTTAACATATTTCATCCCCGAAACATGGAAAGAACACAAATCATAAGATCTACTCAAAAGAGTAGTCCACTGGTACCATGCATATGCATCTAGCCATCCAAGAGAAAGGTGAACCCTCGATCCAGCTGGTGCCTCGCTCGCTTGAGATGGAAGTTGACCCTATCGGCTCTTCTGTGTTGATGTGTAGTAGGTGGATCATTGCTCCTCTCTATCTATCATGCAGGGGTTGTTGTCCTTGTGGCTAATTCGTTGCCATCTTGTTGGTTGTTTTCATATGGGGTGATGTGGGTGGTGATATGCCGAATTTTTATCCAACAATGTATCTTTCTTTTATTCACCACCTAATGGAGCTTGATTGGTATTTGGTACATGTTGTGGTGCCTGTTGTTGTTTCTTATCTTCCAATATTACTTCAACCACCGAGTCCTCATTTGATGTATCAGTACCTATAACCTTTTCTGCTTCAACCTCCTTGGACACTACTTGTTTTTTTGGTACCTGGTTTGATGTTTGTGTTTGGTTGTTGACCATTAATGGCTCATCATCGAATATGTCAGTCCCTGGAACAACTTCTACTTTAGCCTCCTTGGAATCTACCTGTTTATTGATGGAAATATCCTGTAATGTAATTTTCTTCTTTTTATACCAGAGCTTAAGGAATTTCTTTTGCACATTAATATTTATAGTACCCACCGATTCCATCCAGGGGTATCCCAAAAAAACATCCTCATTAGCCATATCTGAAGCATAAAAATCAGAATGCCATACATACTTGTCCATAGAATTTTCAAATCTTTATAAACTTGCACCTGCTCATTGTTAACCTGTGTGTGCTCCATGTGTTTTGCTAGCACTTGCAATTTTTTTGCCAAATTGACATTTATGAGATTTTGGTTGCAACTAGGATTTATAGACACAATGATCTTCTCCTTCTAAATCAATCCATGAACCTGTAATAAGGATATACCAGTAGGAAATAACCCCACTTGTTTCTCCTTATCTTGTTTTCTAGCATGAGATCATTTGTCTAAAAGTAATTTTTCAAATTCTTCATCGGGCAAGTTGAAACACTTATTCTTGTTAAGTAATTCCCACCATGTGACCACCTCATCTTCAAAATTAGCCACTACCCAAAATCTCCAATGATGTTCCCATAATGAATTTTTTGCTTTTATGTATTCTTCAATAGTAGGACCATTATCTTTTCCTGTAAAACTTAGAACTGCCATGAAGAGGGTTTGGAAAAAATTCACTTACTTGGCGAAAATTTGAAATTGTCGCAATTTAGTCAACATTGCTCAGAATCCCTATTATGAACTTTTTTGGAAATAGAGCAACCATTTTGCATCTACCCATGTGATAGAAATCCCGATCTAGGCACTGGAATTTCAGATTTACGCTGCACTTGTCCCGCCATCACAAAAAATTTCTAAAAAAAGAGCTAATTTTAAATCAGCGATATCTCCCTCATCCAGACTCCGATTCTACTGATTTCTTTTTTTGAACTCAGGTATTTTTTCACAAACAATCCATATCTATAATTAGATTCTATATATTTTGCACTAGAACTTACAGATATGCTCCAAAAACTTGCCGCCTCGAAAACTATCAGCAACCCAACTGATTTTTAAATCAGCAATATCTCCCTCATCCGGACTCCGATTCGACCAATTGTTTTTTTTCAAATTGGGTATTTTTTCGCCAACAACTTAGATATGCAATTAGATTTTGTAGATTTTGGACCAGAATGTACAAATCTGATCTGCAGCTTGCCGCCCCAAAAAATTCCTGCAAAAATAAAAAAAAAATTCTCCACTTTGCCCAAGAAAATGCTCTGATACCACTTGTTATAGCTATGATACCACTTGTTATAGATCTGATATGAAAATATATGATAATACACATATACCTAGAAATAGGAAGATAGAAATATCTAGAAATATATATGAGAATACAAAGATACCCAAGAAATAACAAGATGTGCATATAGATAGAAATGCTTCTTTATTGATCAAACCCTTAAGGTAGGGCAACACCATACATTCACTCCTTAAGGAAGGAGAACACTCCACAATCCATATGCCTGTTCATAGAATAATCCTTGACCCTCTCAATGGGGAGTCTCTAGCCTTTATATAGGCCTCATACATACAATACCATGGGTCATTACCATGGTTCCCTCAATACCATCTATCTAATACCATGGGCTTATTACATTATTGTTAACTACTTGTGGTCCCTTACGTGATGCGGGTTAACCACTTTATTTATTACTATGGCCCATCCAATTATTACATTATTCCCTTGGGTACCTCCCTTTGTACCCCATATTATCCCCCTAGGTATACTACAGTTGAGGCCTGCTATGGAAACAATGTTGGTTACTATGATGCTATAACATATGGGTTACCAATCCGATTCTTCCTATGAGAAAGTCTTTAGATTAAGAATGACCAAGTACCACCATGAATACCTCCCTAGTTAAGAGGAAGTGTTGAAGAAAGTGTAACTAGGTTTAGTCTTCATGACATTGTAATTATATTTTTTTGTAAAATGAATTTATTATTCCTTACTACATAGGTTTCATGAGAAAGATGTTTATTTATTTATTGGCTCCAATTGAGAGCCTTACAATGTCAAAGAGTTAATGTCATGTGTCTAAAAATCTCTCCAAGACAAGCACAATCCTCCAAAACAAGCACAAGAATATTTCTGCAAGCTAAACGATGAAGAAGAACAGTTATGCCGACCTCAATACATATATAACTATTAAAGTCAACTCATAAAATATGACACACTGGTTCAATGGACATGTCGGCTTATTGATGGAGATATAAAAACTATAAATAGGTGTGTAGGGTCACCACAGAAGCTCAAAAATCTCAGACTTCTTTGCAATCTCAAATGGGTACAAGAGGTGCAGGAATCTCAGATTAAGATAGTAGTTCAGGACCTCAGATGGGGAAGTCTCACTGTGATTTCAGATGGGTAATACAGTGAGATACTCTGGGCATAAGAATGACTAGGTGTCAAGAAGAAAACAATCTCCTTCTCGGTATAGATCTTAATGTTGTCATAGCCATAGTAAGGATGATCTTAGGAACCCTACTATACTACACACTGTCTTGGCATGATGGAAGGATCTCATAGTAACACATTGTCTCAACATGATGGAAGGAACTCATAATAACACACTATCTTAGCATACATTAAGGTGTAGTCATAATCTCATTCTTGATGAAGATATAAAAGTCATGATCTTAGTCATAATGAGACTGTCCTGATATTAGTGAACATACATTAAGATCTCTTATAGATATTTCAATATGAAGATCTCATTGATGAAGGCCTCAGTGATGGAGCAGCAATGATGATGATCTCATCATTGATGAAGAAGAGGATTGGGGTCTTGGTCTTGGAGTGGCCTAGTAGGTCAAGGGTGATGGTCTTGGTATTCATCAATCAGAATCTCTATGAGAAGTATTTTATGCAGGTTTTCCTCTCCAAGAAGGAGAGGTTTTGGCCCTAGTAGGATGCCAACATCTTGTGTTCTTGTCTCTTTGTTTTGGTAGCTATTTGATAAACTAAAAAAGGCACACTCTAATAATAATTAGTGAAGATTGGAATAATACTAAAAATTGAAAAACACCTCACAAATAGTTATCATGGTAAGAAAAATCACATTAACTACATTTTCCCTAGATTTTGCAACATTTGTCTTGGTCCAAGGTTCCTTCGGGTTCTTCATGATGGTCCCTTTGGTGCTTCTTCTCTGCATGTGTTCCATTGTAGCCTCTCCTTAGCTTCCTCCTTGTTCAACATCCTATCATGTCAAGATAAAAGTAGCTGCAATTGGAATTCACTTGTGACAAGAGAAAATCAGCCCCAAAATATCATATTTTATATTTCTCTTCATGCAACTAACTGATTAAGCTAGGAAAAAGTACTGTATTGAGGAGGAGGAAAATGGATTATGCAATAAATAATTCTAGGAGGCATTTATGAAGGTCTACTCACTATGATTGCGTAATGCGTAGTGGTTGAGAGACTAGAAGATAAAATTGTGCAGTTGAGGGAAACAATGATGCAAAGAGGAAAACTTGCCCAGTGTGATTGCACAATGCACAATTCTGGAGGTAGGTGATTGTGCAGTTTCACAGGTCAAGGAATGAGATAGGATTTACTATTGAATGAGACTATGTAGTGCATAGTGGAAGTCTGACTAACTAGTGATTGCGTAATTAACAGATGTAGAAGGTAGGGACTGAGTACTGAAATTTTACAATGCACAGTTCTTGGAGGTAGAGATTGTGAAGTGTACAGTTCCAAGAGGCAAGGATGCTTCATTTTGACTTAATATTGTGTAGTGCATAGTTCTAGGAGAGAGCTAGCAAGTTGCAAAGATAGTGAATGCTCTGAAAATGACTAAGTGTGGGATTAGTTAGACAAGAGAGAGAAAGACATGCAAACAAGTCCTGAAACGGTGATCTCTCACTCATATAACATGATCACAAGCAAAGAGAATGTAAAACACTAAAAATACACATGCATACCTTGAAAGGACAACAAAGTGACACTTATTTCTAAGTGTGTTAGTTGAAACATAGCTTTAAAACACTTAGAATACAAGTAACAATAGGGATTTCGACTGTAGCCAGAAAGTGCGCTAAGTTGTGGGAATGTGTTTATTCTTATGATATATATTATCAAATAATGCATAAGAGTGTGTTATATCTTCCTCTAATGATGCGCTAAACTGTGACACATTTAGGAGTGAAAACGATTAAAAGCAACACCTATGACAGTAAGAAAATATGAAAATGACACTTGCAAAAGCTATAAAGGGAAGCGACACATGCCAGAGTGAAGGAAAAGAAAAAGAAACACTTTTGAAATAGAAAGAAAGGAAAAAAAAAAATCATGAAAGTGAAAGCAACACTTGCGAAAGTAAAGGTGCGAAAAAATGACAGTTGAGACAACTCAATGAAATGAAGATACAATGCAACTAAGAGTGAGAGAGAGACTATCAAGTGACTTTGTGCACTGACCATCGACATATATTGTATAGTGTACTATTATAATATAATGCACAATCACTATCCACAGGGACTACATAAACACCGTAACTAAAAATTCCACAAGCATTATTCATAGAGACTGTGCAAGCCTTACTTTCAAGAACTGTTGAAAATGCAACAAGAAAAATCTTGATTTAATTTTCCCTTGACTTAAATTAGGAATAAAATTGTAATTTGACATCACAAGACAAATTGTACAAGTTAAATAAGTTAATTTTACTTAGCTGGCTCTCTTAATATGATTTTAGGGTCTAACTTGAGTCATGTAGAGTGTCTCTTACTTTATAGGATCCTTGGTTGAGTTTATTTTGAGTTGTAATTAATTAATTTAGTTTAACTGAGTTAAAGTCAATTAAACTAGTTCCAACTAATGGAGGAACTAGTAGGAGGTCAGACAGTGGGGTTTTGCTTCATGCGTTCAACCAGTTAACTTATGATTCAATCATAAATAACTCATGGATTTCAGATCTGAGAGTTATCCAGTTGATATTGGAGTTCAAGGGAAGTGTACTATCAGTTGCATAATCATCCAAATTGTACAGGTAGTGTATGTAGTCAGATGAAGGCCTATGAGGATTGCGCAATTATAATTGAGGAATTTCCCTAATTAATAGGGTATAATTCCCGAGGAAACAACAAAAGGAAATAGGGACTTGGGCAAGCAGAACATTAGTTAAGTATTGGCCTAGGCTTTTCTTGGAAGTAGTGAGATAGATAGATATAGTGCAAAGGTTTCTCGGGCTTGATGAAAGCATTATAATCATCTTATATTTTTTTATTAATGTAATATATAGATAGTAGGGGATTTTAGTTGTGGCTTTCCTTAGGAAATCATTGTGTAACGTGTTTATTGAATTATTTCTCTTGTATGCTTCATGATTTATCAATAAATTAATTGTTTCCGTTGATGAGTAAAGTAGATTCAAGTATTTAGTTTTAGAAAATCACATAAGCAATTTGAATCTACAAGGAATTTCTACATGGTACCAAAGCATAAATCACTCTAGAAGAGGAGAATATGATTTTGTCTTTATAGGTGAAATCAAATTTGCAAGATCATTCTTTAGAGCCAACAAGATATCCTTCTACGATTGAGACTCAAATATATCCATGAGGGTAGTTCAAATTATATTTCATGGAAGGAGAGGATGGAGGCAGTGTTGTAAGACAACAGGCTGAAGGAATTAATAGACAATGATATTCCTAATACTCCAACAACAAATGCTCAATATCTGGTAGAGTGGAAGAAATGTGTTGCAAACGTGAGAAGGATCATACTAGAAGGAGTTTGAGATCATATTGTCTTGAACCTCCATAGGAAGGATAAACCATTTTCAATGTGGCAAGCCTTGATTGACTTGTTTTAGAACAACAATGACCATAGGAAGATGGCATTAAAAGCTTCAAAAGATCAAGATGGAGAAGGGCGACACAATAAAACAATACTTGAGTAGGTTCACCCAATGTCGGGATGATCTTGGGAGCA
The DNA here is from genome assembly GCA_000404065.3 of Pinus taeda. Taxonomy (NCBI): domain Eukaryota; kingdom Viridiplantae; phylum Streptophyta; class Pinopsida; order Pinales; family Pinaceae; genus Pinus; species Pinus taeda. The sequence goes on along the minus strand of APFE030954002.1, from coordinate 52,409 downwards.
TTGGTATTATAGTTTCTAAGGATGATATGGTAAACCTAGCACTTCTATGCCTTCCCATGATCTAGCACAACTACTAGGATTCCATAAATGGAAGGGAGCATCTAACAAAGTGGGAGTGTTTGTGGTCCAACTTGGTGCAATAAGAGATAAGGCGAAGCACTAGAGATGGAACCTCATCTAAGCATGATGACGAGGACAATTTTTCCTTAGCTAGAAAGTCGAAGAAAGTGAAAGGAAATAAATTCCAATCCAAAGGAGATTCCTATCAGGGAAGAAATAAGAAGTACTTATCGAAGATTAAATTTTTTCATTGTAATTAGTTGGGGTACTATGTCACGAAGTGTCCACACAAGAAGTCCAGTAAGAATTCCTTGGGAGGAGCAACAGGTGAAGTTCTAGCTTTACAATTCGAGTTGGATTTCACCCTCATTGCATGCATGGTGATTGTTGAGTCCCAAACTTGCATCTTTCCTATACACCATTCTAGACATTTTCCAGTTACCTGGACCTCCTAAGTCATCAACATCATTGCATATTAATCATAAAAGAACATTTAAAGTGGTGTTTAACTATGTTTTGTGTCTGCTGTTTGAATTAGATTTTTGCTCATTGAGCTGCGGAGTCTTGTCACTTTCTGCAGCTGCTTCAAATTTCCACAGCCATTTTGTTAAAGTCTATATTGTAGGTGTCTTTAGGCAAATCAAGCCACATGGGAAAGTTGGAAATGACATGGATATGGACCGAGTCCTATTGGCTCAGTCGAATTCACCAAAGAAGGCCGTGGTCAAAGGTAGTCACGCAGTGGTCAACCTAAGAGTCCTACAGTGACAGAACTCCGTTTTTGATCACGTGAAGACTTGCGTGGCCGTTCCTAAATCTTAGGGGACATATCAACACCTATGGACTGCTCCATAAGCTGAATCCAACAACCACCCTCCAAAGATTTAATCTTCACTGCAGCCGTAATGCTAGATTCCTGGACGTGGTTGTTCATGTGTCTCTTATCAGCACAGAATGTAGGAAAGTAGTTATGTCATCCTCTGTTATAAATAATGCATTCTCATACGCATAGTAGCTAGCTTTTGTAATGTAATTTTGACTGTGACTTTATTTCTGTGTTATGACTGCATTTTGAATACATGAGAAGACTCTGTTTATAAGCTCAATTTGTGGTTGATAGCTGACTGCTCGAGGTTGTGCAGGGGGCCCTTGTACGCACCGAGGTTTTGTTTATTGCTGTATAGTTTCATGCTTTATTTCTTTATGTTCCTTATGCCATAATAATTCACGTGTATATATTGCGTTGCTTATGGTATTCACGTTTTATTTATGTCCATAATTTTACATGTTTTTATAATGTTGTTAACTGATCAGTGTCTTTGTTCCAGATTACAGTAGGCAGCCCAGGCATTGCACATAGTTTTACAATGACTAATGACATGGAAACAGTCTTATCTTTATGTTGATTTATTTTTCTTAGTTTTTAATTCCAACACTGTTTTTTTTATTTCAGTTCTGTTCATTAGCTTTATTAGTTAGTTTAGATATTGAATTGCTCATGTCATTTTCAATTACCTCCGAAAACCATAGTGAGACTAATGGTGAGGGATTGAAGTATGAGTGTGTAGTTTGATATTAGATTATTTTTTTGCAAATTAGTTATTGAATTGCTCATGTCATTTTCAGTTACCTACGAAAGCCATAGCGAGACTAATGGTGAGGTATTGAAGTATGAGTGTGTAATTTGATATTAGTTTATTTTCCTGCAAATTAGATATCAGATTACTCAAGTTGTTTATGATTACCTTCGAAAGCCATAGCAAGACTAATGGCGAGGGGCCAGAGTATGAATTGATGTAATTTGATTTAGCTTTACTTTGCTTGCAATTTTTTGATTTCTTTGAGTACAGTTTCTTTTGTATTTAGATAACAGCAGGGATAATGGTTCCATGATCAATAGTTCATTGTTTGTTTTATTAGAATAGTGGCACATTTTCATTTTCTTTTAGGAATTAATTTCATCATTGCATGTTGTAAAACTTTTTTGAAAGTTTGAAGTTTTGGAAATCAATATAAAGGACATCATTTCCTTAAACATTTATATCCATACTTGTATTTTAGAATTTCCATCTCACATTAGGAAATCAACGAAGATAAAAACCCCCAAAACATAAAAATAAAAAATGACAAAAGTAAGAAATAGGTTATCTTGCACATATAGTGCACCGCACTTCGTCAGGTTACGAATCCTGGATTAACAATTAAATGCATCAACTTAGGACACTCTAAATTGACCAAACATTTTGGCACTGTTTCCGGGGAAGTGTAACTAGGTAGCCAATTTCTTAAAAAAAAAACAATAATAAAAAGAAGGGAAAATTTGATAACTTCTTGAAGTATGCTCTCCTCTTGCACCTAGTGTGATCTAGAGGATCAGGAAAGAGAGTTATTGGTTCAATAATTTCTTATTGGTTCAATAATTTCTTAAGTATGCTCTCTTCTTGCACCTAGTGTGACTTGGAAGATCAAAAAGAGAATTATTAGTCCAACTTAAAAATAAAAAAATGACATGCATAGAGCAAGATATTCTAGGGGAAGGTTTATAGCTAGAGCCAAGACTTCGATTTTCACAACTCCATATTCTTCAAGGCATAGACAAGATTCACCACCATCTACCCCTAGCCTTAAGATTCCTGGAATTCAAGGAGCAACTGAATTAGAGGATTCTCCTACACCATCTATCAAATCTCATTTAGAAGAAGACCCTTTATTTACTTCTACATGAGAGCATATTGTAATTAAAGAAGTAGAATCACCTAAAGAAGAAAAGGAAGAAACTCCCTCTCATCCTCCCTTGATAGAAGAACCAGAGGATTTTGAGGACTCTGAAGAAACTATCATGACAGAGGAAGTAGTAGATGGGTTCAGAGGTAGAGGTAGAGGTAGAGGAGGAGGAAATAATGGAGGCAACAATGGTGGAGGTGGAGGTAATAATGGAAGAAATAGGGAAGGAGACAACTCGTTTGGATTCCCTATAGTTGATGAGGAAACTCATACAACAATGAAAAATATCTCACCATCTATCCTCCCCAACTTTTATGGATTGCGAAGTGAGGATCCTGAAACATTTCTGTTTGAGTTTGAAGTCGTGTGCCAAACCTATGACTATATGGAAGACTGTTACCGGGAATAGTGTCCACTTGGATTCTGCTATTCCCACTAAGACTGGTAGCCATCTTAGAAACAAATAAGTAAAGTCTACTTTCATTTTCCTTTATGAAAATAGATAAGAGTGGAACAAAGGAGACCAACCTTAGTCTTGCATTTGATTTCCTTGTTTGATTCCTCTCCTTCCTCATAGAGATTTGCCGCTTCTTCTTCATCTGCCCAGCTTCAAAGAGCACCTATGGGATCACAAAAAGATACTACTATCGAAGAAAAAAGATCTATATTCATAAATAACACAGGACCAGATATGTGTTAACCATACAAATGCATATATAAGCAAACATACAAGAATATGGAGGAAAACTTGAATAGTTTTATTAAGATCAAAAGTAGCAAGAGGATTACAACCATATGTTCTGACCCAGCATCATCCTCCAAAGAAAGCCCTTCTTCACCTCAAGTAAAGCTTAGATTACCCAACACTATGAAGTTACACCAGAAAACCAATAGCACTTCTCTACAAGATACAATATTCCAGCCTCTGGATCTCTGTGATGAGGGATCCATATATAGATGATTGTAGGGAGGTGAGTCATCTTCTTGGGTCTTGATTAGTGTCCTCTCTCTGATAGTCCTTGATTCCACTTGGAGAATTATGATCTCTTACTCATCCCTGGTTGAAAATAGAGAGGCAAGTGTGAGAGGGGAAGCTTCTGGAAGATTCCATGATCTTCCACCTCTCAATTTGTCCCTGCCATTTGTCCATTCTTGACCATCGCACCCTACAGACGGGCCATTCAGTATGCATCACACTCTTTACACTGGGAAGGTGATATGCATCGCACCCTCTGCACTGGGTATTCACTGTGGTCCAGTTTTGACCATTTCTGAGTAGTTTTTAGTGGAGAACTTCTGGGAGATGATGTAATTAGCTGACCTTGTTCCTTTAGGTAGTGAAGCAACTTAGGGACTTAGGAGCCCTCAATTTATGGACATTTATGATTGGGGTTGAAGTGCCCAAAAATGTCGATAACAGTTGCCCCGTAAAGCATGAGGTCGTCAATCTTTTAGATTTAAATAAATAAATATAATTATTATTAATTAAATTAAAC